>JASVER010000132.1:1812140-1851632 GCA_030449065.1 Oceanodroma leucorhoa | reverse complement strand
GRMMARGGGCAACAGTTTTAAACTGAAAGAGGGCAGATTTAGATTGGACATAAGGAAGATATGTTTTTTTACAGTGAGGGTGGTGAGACACTGGAACAGGCTGTCCAGAGAAGCTGTGGATGCCCCATCATTGCAAGTGTTCAAGGTCAGGCTGGATGGGACTTTAAGCAACCTGATCTAGTGAAAGATGCCACCCATGGCAGGGGGGGTGGACTAGATGGTCTTTAAAGGTCCCTTCCAACCCAAACAATTATGATTCTATGATTCTAATATGAAGTTCTAGTTTGGGCACAAGTGTACTGATCATATTTGCCATGTCCAGCTGTTCTCCTTCCAAAGGGTTTCTTCTATTGGCAGTTCTAGATTTAACGCCGTAGCCACTACCCTAATATCAAAACAGCCAATGCAAGGTCTGAAGTTTCTCAAGATCCTGCTAAGAAGAGGTGTTTTTCCTCTCAAGAAGGTTAATTCTTCCTGTTGAAACAATTTCAGTTCACATTTTTCAGAAGATCTGGAACACCCCACACCCCCTCCCCATAATTTTCTGTCATGTGGGGTCCCACTRCACTTTATTTTATCAGAGTGCACCACTGGGTAAAACAAGACAGTTCTGGAGCGGCCCATGCTTTTTTTGGGGGGGATAACTTTGCTACACAGACAAAGCCTTTTTCCCTTGTTTCTTTTCCATAACCCTCAGGCTCCTTTCTTGCCTTCAGCAACAGAGATACTTAAATCAGTTTAATAGTTCTCATACCCATCTTGCTTTTGTGGTCCTGCCCTACTCCTGTGTTTGTGCCAAAACAGCAGTGTGTGTGGTCACAGAAAGAATGAGATCAAGGAAAAAGTCTGGTTAAGAGAGAATTTTTGCAGGTTTTTTTTTTTTCCAAGCAGATCAAATTCCCAACTTATTACATGACCCAGCTGCACACACAGCTATCACAGCCAGGGTACGAAGATGAAGCTGCTTAATATTAGCACTGCAAATGAACTGCTGTAAGGATAAGTGGGGATGTTTATAGTTATTTTCCTAGCAACATTCTGCTGCCCAAACCAGTATTATTTTACAGACAAGTATCAGCAAAATGTATTATAAACTTTGTCCATATAGATCCTTTTTAAAGCTGAGAAATTCTCTACAGACAACAGTTATGTGAATACCATGACTCCCTTAAGACCATGCTCCAGTTCACCGCAGCCAGCAAATCTTCCACTGCAAAGCAAAGGGCTAGAGAAATCAGGATGTGCGCTGTGTCAAAGATACAAGCCACTGCAAGAGAGAAATGCAGCTTCAAGAGTAGACTGAAAGCCCCATTTTGGTAAAGCCGTTAGATAAGTGGTGATGGGAGGCAGCTAAATTAAGATCTGTTCTCACAAATGTTGTCTTGTCATTTAATCCAATGCTATAAAAAGTAAGCGTGCTTGAGCAGTGCTGTACAGATGTCAGACTGCCCTAGTTCACAACAATTTTGGGGCTCACAAGAGCTGTAGCATTTGTTGATTCTCAGTCAGGGCAGAGAACCACCAAATAACACAGCAAAGGGGATCACAGATTAAGGTAACACTGGTGAATGATGCCCCAAGTTAGATTACCTCATCAAACACAGAGGAGCACCAGGCTCACATGATATGGGATAAGTCTTTTGGAAACTATATCAAATAAAAGCAAAATGACAGAACTGTTTGGCAAGGAGGGGCAACAGAAGAGGGCAGAATTCAGGAAAAGTTCCCAAAATACTGGAAAGAAGCATTTTTTAAATTTTTTTTTTTAATAGAGGGCACTCCTTTGCTTCTTGCTAGAAGTCACTACAAGAAAATCCTTGCCTTTATATAAGAGGACCATTACTTTTGTTAAGGCTACGACTACTTCAGCAGACACAGTTCTAGCTACCACCACCATACTAAACGGTAGCTACCAACGTCTTCCAAAGGGGCAGCATATCTTCTTTGCAGAAGTCCTCTCTGGACTCAGCAGGGAGGAAAGTGCTACTGAACGAAAGTGTACTACCTCAGAGGCATTCCTGAAGAAATAATGGAAGTATCTTGTGACTACGAGAGTGTCACTCTGAATCTAGCAGTGCCCACGAGGAYGTGCAAGAGAAAAGAGCAGGAAAAGGGACAGCAGCAAATCCTCCCTGTTCAGCCCTCCGTGAATCCCATTAGCAGAAACACAAACAGTTGTCCCAGAGCACAGATCAAGCTCTGCTGGCTGACTCAATGCTGAGACAGATTTACTCACAGGTTACCCTCCTGCTGCCCACAAAGCACGACTTCACTGCTGGTACCCATCCCACTGAGGTGGGGGGACCTTACAGTTCAGGCATATCAGGCTGATTAGGAGGTARGGATTTGTTAGGCAGGAAAGGAGGCTAATTTCACACTGCCTATCTTGATTACTCACAGCTGGTACCTGGCTCACAGTACTGACAAGTTGGACCTTTTTGAGTTCAACATATTTTGTTAGAGCAGCAGGTATGGTATCAGGCACTGACCTGTCTTCACTGCCAAAGCACACCATCCTGCTAGGCCTACATCAAGAACAACGTGCAGCTAMAGAACGCATCAGCATCCATCCCAAACTGCCACTTCAGGCTGTTTCAAGAAGTGGGGACCCTTTTTTCAGCTACCTTTATTCCAAATCAGGTTGACTTTAAGAAATTCTTCCCCTTGAAGTRAGTATGAGTATGAATCTTTTTCTAAGTGGCTTTTGACCTAAACTTTTTTTATCACCACGAGCACACATCTGATTGTGTGAGAAACATACCAAGAATAACAGAAGGTTGCCTTCTTTAAGCAATATATTTTTCTTAAAAACAGCACAGAATAAATGGGTACCAGAAAGATTCAACAACAACAAAATTTAGCAGCTTCACAAATTCCCACCCTCCTCTTTAAAAATTACCAGCCAGGCAAAAAAAAATTAAAACAAGTTGAAATTCTTATAGAAGCCTAATTTTTTTTTTTTTAAAAGAATTAAAGAAGTTTTCATTAAAAATGAAAAACCAAAGGCAGTAATACACCCAACTGAAATGACAAAAATAACTGGTGAAGCATTGCACAGGGAATTCAGCAAAACTGCTGTGAGCTACTAGAGAACTCTTACAATGACGACTGAAGAGGAAGGGATATATATAGGATATATGTAATATCTATGTAGGATATATGTACTACAGGTTTCGCCTATACTTACCTTTTTGTTTAAGTCTACCTATCATGATTTAAATCACTCCAACATCATATTTCTTGAACAAAGATGTCATATTTGTATAAATTCAGTTCTAAATTATAATCCTCACGCTTCAGTAGCAAAGCTTAAGGATGCCCTATCTTTTGTACAGCCACACGTTTATTAAAGATTTTTAAGATGCACTGCAGGTGCCTTTTTCAGCAATTTGCAGGGGAAAAGGCTGTGGGTGGAAAGAACAATGACATGCTGGGGGAAAAAAACAAATATATTTTTTACTTAGAAGAATAATAAGCAGAAGTATTCAAGAGGCAGTAACTGAAGGCACTGGTAGAGAACACAAGCATTTTTCTTCCATATAAGATTTCTGTTCTCTCTGGCTGAAGGCAGCATCCAAATTGCTTTTGCTTTTTAAGCAGTAACCATTTGCATATTTTGGGGAGGAGGGGGTTGTTTTTAAAGACAGATTTCATACACTCAGCATGCACCACAATCCAAACAACTAGACACAAAAAAACCCTCCTTTATATAAACATACCTTTAACAGTTTTGACAAAAACTTGTTTCTCTTTACTGGGGTCTTTTTCTTCTATTAGAATCCCATGGAAAATGCGCCCAAATGTGCCTATGAAGAGAACGTACAATTAGTAAGTATTGTGTGGTAAAAATACACTGATAACATTTAACAGAATTTAGTATCTATCAAAGAAAACACTACCTTAAAATGATTCAGACACAGCAGAAAGTTAGGAACAACAGCCATTAAGAGGTAAGTCCGGAATGCCCTATTGAGTCAACAAYATATAACGCAACCACCTCTCCGGCACTCAGTCCAGTTCTGGATTCAGAACTATATGCAGTAAACACTGAAAGTTTAGATAACTAAAACTTAGGTGGGAAAAGCGTGACAGTGAACTAATGATAGTAACAGAATCCACTTCAATTAAGTATTGATACTGATGAAGG
This sequence comes from Oceanodroma leucorhoa, assembly GCA_030449065.1. Lineage (NCBI taxonomy): Eukaryota > Metazoa > Chordata > Aves > Procellariiformes > Oceanodroma > Oceanodroma leucorhoa. The sequence goes on along the minus strand of JASVER010000132.1, from coordinate 1,847,485 downwards.
GTTTATTTGTGGCAGTTCAGTCTTTGTCAACTGTCTGCACTAAAAACTCCAGCTCTGTCCTTTTCTCATCCAGCAGGTCTGGAATTCTCCAGTCAAAACACTTCTCACAAAGATGAAATTTTTTTKGAAATGTTCACAAGGAAATACTGGTTTCAGCCAACCAGTACACACGGAATAGTTTGGAAAAAGAAAAAAAAAACAGTATCACATTATTCAAATGTTTCACCTCAGCTGGAAGGTGTTGGGTTTGTTTGGGGGGCTTTTTCAGTCTCTCCAACATTTTTCCATCCACAAAATTTTAACGAATCTATTACAGGAAGAGGAGCTACATTGAACAGCCGGAGTAAGAACACTTGCAGCATGGTAACACACAGAATTAACTTCTTATACAACTCAGGTTGGCAACACTTTTCTGTCACACTATCACCGTGGCACCAACGTATGCATCATCTTCATGCAGTCTATTCATATGTTGCATCCCTTTCCCATTGATTTGTCCTGTCCGATTAGGTTAAAGATCTTTGATAGGGATTGCCTTAGCCTGGTTGTACATCTTCTGGCACGAAGTGTGGGTCTCATTTGGTGTCTAAATACTTAACAGGGACAGTGCCACACTTCTGTCATCTACCCTGGGACTGCAAGTAAACCCTGCAAGACAGGGATCTTCAAATTGTAATCTCATTAAGAAGCATTTTAACTAGAGACTACAGGCAACCGTAAATATACAGCATGAGTTATTTAATAGTAAACTAAAACCCTTCTGTCTTGGTTCTTGAAGACATCGTAAGAGTGCCTTAAATACATATTTCCAATATACAGAGATATGTAAAAGTCAAAGAGAAGATAGCATCTTGTACTGAAACATGTTATGGTATCAAGCTATCCATCTACTTTTAAATGCTGGAAATAAAGAGAATAGGGAAGCATGTAAAAGCAGTTACGACTAGAAAATCATTTTCATGCAATCCAATATCTAGACATAGTAAGATTGTAATACAGCATGCCTGTATGGTCCACAGTTTGGGGTTTTGTTGTTTTGGGKTTTTTTAATGGTACCCTGAAGAACTTGTATCTTAGCAGGAGTTGTGTGTCACCGGTGTGCTGTAACATTTAGAGACAGCACTGTGAACACACTACTTCTGCCTCGCTCTCCTCCGGGCTTTTTGCAGATTGTGCTGTTTATATTCCAGACCAGACATCTAAGTCATTTCCCTACTTCACCAGAAAATGGTAAAGGTCCACTTACTGTTAACATCTGCTCCATTTGCTAAAGCATAGATACTCCATTTGAAACTTTTTTTTTTTTTAAGACACCTACATTTTTGTCTTACATCTAGTACAACATGAGCTTGATGCAGGTTCAGAATTGCTGCATGAGCCCAGCAATACAAAAGGCCCCTACAGATCCCTCTTCCTTTGCACACTCTCAGACCTGGTGCTTTGCATTTTCCAACTGGTTACACCACAGCAGAACCATAATCTCCTAAATTATTAAAATGTTAAAGTAGGTTAAGTTATGGAAGCTACTTGAAGTTTATCTCTGGCCAAGACCTGTAAAATATGTTTTAAGTTCCACTGGCAACACTTAAGAATTCTTGAAAATTTTATGCAAACATTTCTATTACTCGCTTCTTCCCCTCTGAAGCTCATTTGTTCTTAGCTGACAGAGGCTCAGCTCTGCCACAATCCTGAACTAAAACTGATGATTGTTCATCAGGATCTGTCTTCTTGTCCTCTAACTTGTTAAGGTTTTGACAGACTCAAATACCAGCTGGAGGCCAAGAAACAAGATCCCAGTGTTAACTGGGTCCTCACTGCATTCAATAGCCATTTAAGCCGCATCTCGCAGAACAGGGCAGCTCTGTCACTCGGTGCTAAACATCTGAAGCATAGCTGCGGTACTGAGTCACTTCTAGTCATCGGATGACTCCTAACATCGCAGCTACAGGCAACAGACAGTACAAAGGAACCCAAGGCACATCCCACGTGTGAAGGAGCTTTTTGCAGATCCAACACTAGAGTTGAGCACAAAGCTGCCTCCTTAGAGATTTAGAGGCATACATTAAATGGGGAGTGTTAGCATCCTCCCATTGTTTTTCAGACAGTAATGCAAAGCATTTTGCAGTTCTGCCTCCAAAGGACGAGCATCTTCCATCTCTAGCTTTGGAAAGTTTGATTTCTCATGAGGCTCAGGGAACACAGACTTGAAGTTGCAGCAGTAAAGATTAATGACAAAACCCCCTAAATATTTAAGTCTCTTTCCCAAATTCAACATCAACAAGAACCAATTTATRTTGTGCATGAACATTTCCAAAGWAAACATTAAACAAGACAAAAGAATCAGGTAATCTCTGAATTCTTCATATCARAGCTGTAAATGCTGCATCTGCCGATTAGATTTCCAAATCAGAAGTTATTAAATTGAGACAATGAGTTTAGACAACTGAGGTTTTTGTGGTTAGATWTTTTTTTTTTATTAAGAGAAGCTCTCCTGCAGTAATTTACAAAAATGAGTTACTTTGCCACTTACAGCCCCAAATGATTACCTCATTCCTTAGCCATCTAACCCTTTCCTTTATTTAAAGGACCAGATTATTAAGACAGACAAGCTGAATGATTTACTGGGCATAATTAGTTGCTCTGCCGTTCTAATGAATTCTGGAAACTGCTTTCCCCACACCCCACACACCCCAAATGCAAACATCATTCATCATTCTTCTCCTCCACCAAAGTTACGAAGATCAGAAACGTCATCCATGATTAATTTCAGAAAAATCTAGCTGTTAAAAAGAAAATATATATATACATTATGTTGTAGCCAACAAGTGTCCGAGTCCTGTAAATACCTTCTTGGAGCACATCTTTTAGAGTTATCCTCTCCCTGGAGATGGCTATGTCCTTCACTTTAGCTTTTGCTTCCATTAGAGTGACACTTTTAAGATCATTCTTCTCTATCCGTAATGTAGGATAACCTGAGGAGCCAGCAGAGCCAAACAAACCAATATAAATACCCTTATAATGAGAACACAAGCACGTTGCTTCACCTCAGCACCACCTACAGGTATAAAGACATGCAAGCAGCATGCACTTAAAAAGATTATGTATTAATCTTCAAAAGATTATTGTATTAAACAACAAGCACAAGAGAAGTCATGTGAATATAATAATCCATGGGGAAAAAAAAAAAATCACACAGGAATTCTATGTAGTGTCATGCAATCAAGTCTCATTATTAACACCAAGTAAATAAAACTCCTCCTTACGTACTGAAGCTGATTAACACGACACTGCACTTCCCTGACAACAAGGAAATAAAGATCACAGTCGGAGACTGTCAGAACACTTGTTAGAGTGAGGAAGATGCCTTACCCCAGCAGGATGTAACCAAAACTACCAGTGCCCTCTTCTGGCACTTCTAGACATCTAAATACACTAATATRGTCAGAAAGGTCTGAATATTTTTGTACAAGTTTATGAATCACTAGAGAAAAATCTTGATAGTTACTTCGATGATAATTTTTTTTAATTTAAATGCTACTGAAGACAAGGTTAATATGATTGTGGAAGGACTAAGAATGTTCTTCCTGTTTATTTCATGCATCCAACCTTTTTTCTTCTTACATTCATTTTCCCTGTGCTACCAGGGAGTGTCCCAAAATAGGTAAGAGACATTCTGAAACAGTACAGACTGAACACAGCAAGCAGGTCCCATTTAGGCACAGCAGCYACCACGCTCATCAAGGTGAGGAGGGTTTAATCATCACTATGGGCTTGGTTTGTAGGCCACCTTCATGACAAGTCCTCCTCTCCCCTTTTGCCAGAGGCTCAGTAATGAGTTTCCAGGGGTCATATTCAAACTAACCAAGCAGTGTCACTTAGAGGGCCAACCTAAAAACCTGAGGTTGACAGGACATCCACAGCAGAACGTGATCTGGGATAAGGGATGGAAAATAAAAAGACTGGGGAGGGACTTCAGGTGGCAAGAGGGAAAACCAGCTCAAGAATTAGCTGCATGCTCAGGTCTCTTCCAAACTCTGTAGAAAGCAATTTTTTTAATATTTTTATATTTATTTATATTTTAAATTTAATTATTCTACTAAATGAATTTTAAAGGCTGTTTTTTGCAAGGGAAAGATGAACTCAGATGACAAAAAAGATCCCTTTTTTTTTTTCTTTTTAAGGACCTATAGTACAATTTAGAAGAAAGCCAAAACTTTCCCAGAGTTGCAGGAGTTCAACCTTAGGTAGCACCTGCTTCCACACATGGGGAGGAAACAAGAAAACACAGTAGGGCTGAACAGTAATCATGACACTTGAGCAGTGCTCCCTCATGACTTGGGATGGTCTGCATCGCTACTAAGTGCAATCAGAAGAAAATGGGAGAGACTTATTGGTTGCTTTAGAAAAAAAAATAATCAAGTCATTAATCATTATTTTTACCTAGCTTTAAACAATGGATCTACATTGACATTTCTACTCATTAGATTGCTGAACAAAGTCTCTTCAAGCAATTAATACAAAACTATTGAGCATTATGGAAGAGAACATSACTGGTGGGAGTAGATGAAAACAGGAGCCATTTAGTTTACACTTTCTGAAAAGGTCAGGAGTGCCAGGGTACTATTTCAGCTTGGCAGTTCCCACTCTACTGAGAAAAACAGCAATTTGAGTTTAAAAGGGAGACAGTTTGTTCCTCTGATGGGCTCCCCCATTTTTCTCACTTTGTAATATAAACCCTTACCTCACTTTAGATCTTTTAAAGCAGGCTCTCCAGCAGTACCTTGAGCCAATTGAGTTTGGCCTAAGTCCTGCCTTCTTCCAATGCTCACTCATGTAGACCCATACCCTCTAAGCAYCAATCTTGGTGCCAGGCTACAAGCCAGTTCAGAGACCCAAGTCAACCATCACTTTACGAAAGCAGTCAGTTTTTGGCTGGCTCAGCTCCCTGAATCGTCTTGTGGCCTAGTAGCGTAAGTGCCAGCCCTGGGGAAAGGCTCATGGTCAGCCCAATGAGACTGAACCGCCAAGGAACTGCACAGTAAGTGTGTCTCTACACCGTCCAGCTTCCCTACAGTCTAAACAGTCCCTTCCCTGGAGTGATGCTGTACGGGATACCCCCACACTAGAGAAGACAGACAATAATTGGAGGAGTAAATACCTTCAGGAATTACAGAATTAACACAGAACACAGCTAGTATCAGTCTATCACAGAGTSTATAAGACACTGCCACCCTTCCTTTTAATTCACTGCTCTTTTCAACTATTTAATACTCTTTCAAGCAAAGCTGTGAACAAAAAGAAATCACAAATATATCGCCCCTGTAAAGCTTCTTCCTCATTCATTTCCTTTGCAGACTGCAACAACAAGATGAAAAGACTAATCGGTGAGACCCCTACCACCAAATACTCCGACTGTGTCCAAGAGGGTCTGTTGCAAGGGTCTGTAATCAGATTAACACTTACTGGTTACTGGCGTTGCATTGTTTGGCGTGTCAGCTCGCAAGTACTGTGTCGTCTGTGTGGAAGGTTGGGATAAACCTTGTGAGCTACTGCTGTCACTAATGCTGTTTCAAAACAAAAATGGACATGAACATGACTGCTTGCCACTGTAATAAATTCAAAATTAACGTATCAAAGTTAAAACCAGAAGATTTTCCAGGCTAGACTTTGAAAGAATGGCATTTCTAAAGTCTCTCACACATTAAAATGTATGTTAGGTAAGTCAAAAATCTTAGCACTCCTGTCCTTTGAGTGTGAACAACTTCCTCCTAATTGTTTTGCAGAATTTGCTCTATTTTCCAGTACTTTTTCCCCCACTTTTGAAAAATCAAGGTGACAAAACATTTATTGCAAGAACCACCCTGTCATACCAGAAACAACAATACTATTATATTCCAGAGAAGACTTGTAAGCATTTGTTTCGTGGTGACAACATCCCACTGAGAATCAACAACAACTACAAAAGTTCGAAAGCAAATGCAGAAGCACCCGTAACACCCTGCAAAGCTTATCTAGCTTTTTCAGCCAGATGATCTCATCTTGCTTGCTCTGGGCATGCCAGCTGCTAGCTCCATCTGCTGCCCTTTAGTTCCTATGCTGGAGCAAATATTGAAAAGATATTCCCTAGTTCACTGTTGCAAACAGTTGTTTGCCCTATACTGCTGTACCTGTCTCAGCTCTCTTTTACAGACCAAACTACCCTAGCCTACTTTGTCATTCCTCCCTCTAAGGATACTTGTTGCCCCTTCCAGGGCCACCTACAATGTGCTTTTGAGATATTTTCTTTGGGTARAAGGACCACAGCTCCATGTAGCATTCCAGAGACAGGCAAACCATAGCTTAAACCATAGCAGGATGTTTTCTGTCTTATAGACAAAATCCTACAAAAACAGTTGCAGTAGCTGTAGTGGCCTAAGAACAGGTGAGAAAGTTTGCAGGTAAAGGCAGTACCTGTTACTAGTTCAGATGGCAGGGCTGGAAGCAGCTTTTTTGATCTCCCTCCCAAACACACACACAAACATCCCCCCCATTTTTGAAACTTAAAAGCTTCTCCACTTCCGCTGACTTTATCAGAAGAACAAAGAAGAGATTGGTTTTGGGTATAACCCTCTGCCTTGCTAAATAATCAACATTCCATTTGCTTCTTGCGCTGCTACTGAGCACTGACCAAGCAGTGCTAGCCATCCTTGTAGGATTTTTAGACATGCCTGGTGATGCCCTCAAGGACCACAGTTTGTTTTGAAGAAAGACTTCCTTTAAAAAAAAAGAAAGCCAAGTCAACACTTCCCCACTATACTATAAGCACAAATGCACYTACTGAATTTTTTCTTTAGAACAGAATCTACTAATTCTCACAATACAAACATCAGGCTTATAGCTGGCCTCGATCTCTGGAAACTTTTTTTTGAAGTTATTCCCATATTCACTGTCTTCCAGGTGCAGGGTTCCAGCATAGTTTTTAGCATGAGGTTAAAAGCCACCATTGCTGGCCTAGCTACTCCACTTTAACTTCCTTTAGAGTTTTTGAATGAATATACTCTGGTGCTGGCAACTTATTACTGCTTATTTTAACTGTTCACACTATTGCATCTACAAGCTGCTTCAGTACGATCCACTCTCCAGCAAGTTCCCCTGAAAGAAGTGTCCTGGCATGGTCACTGCATTAAACACTGATGTGGAACTTGCATTTCGTTTTCCTGCTACGGCTGGAAACTCCTTTTGTAACTTGATCACCTACTAGCCCTAYAGATTTCTTTGGCTGGCTTCCTGCTGCAAGCAAGTTTCAAAAAGGAATTATTCTTTTTATGCCTGTTGCAAGTTTGAAAAACTACCTTTTTGGTTGACTTCATTCTGGTTTTTAGGTTTAACTTGCTCATGTTTATGAGCTTTCTTAGTTTTCTCACTTGCATACTATGTCAGCTTTTCGAACGATGCCTYCTTGCTTTTAATAACCTCCATTATCCTGCTGTTAAGCCATGCCAACTTTCCTTGGCACTTTTTCAAGTGCCTTTGACAGGAGGTATGCAAGCATTCGCTCTGAACTTTCAATACAATGTTCTTAGTCCATCTGCAGCCTGTAAACTCAGCTGCCTGGTTTTAGCTTCTATTTAACAACCTTCCTCATTTTTATTTAGTTCTGGTTTTTGAAATTAAGAGCAACAGCAGTGGGTTTTTCAGCCTCTGTTGCTCCTGGGAGGTCGTTAACCCTAATGACRTTATCATCTTTGATCCAGAACCCCTTTACAGCAAGGTTTTGAGTTTGTTATTCAAAACCAAAGCAAAAGTTCTTTCTTCTCTCACGAGTTCCTTGACTAGTTGCTACATCGAGCGGTCATTGATCATATGGAATSCTAGTGCATAACATTGAGGCTTAATTATAACACTGAACCCGCTTCTCAGCCAAGCACTGAAACATCACTTCGCAGTCTCTTTGCTGGCTCCTGCGCACGATGCCCGTTCTGAAAACAAAACTCCACAGATCCTGATTTTCAGGCACATTTTGCCTCTGTTACACCTTTGCTACCATACTAGTTGACCACAGCTCTCACTTAGGACCCCATCCAAGGTTTTGTCGGGTCAGGCACCCTCACCCTCATAAAGTAAGTCATCACATGGCTCTCTGAAGAACTAAATCCCACTATCTGCACAAACTTCACAGAAATTATCAGAGGGCCATATACTGATTTAGAGTAAATTCTTTAATACCTCCAAACTACGAAGTATTAACATTAGATTAATTTTTAGCTTGTATCTCCACAGAAAACAAGTACAATGGAGTGGATGAAAGGGAATTTGATCACACTGCTAGGCTGAGACAGTCTCTCAAAAACTCATAGATGACCCTATTTACACACTCCATATGTAATGCTTTTCCTTTCTGAATTAAAGCAAGCTGCACATCCTTTTAACACCTTCTATTGATTAAAAACCCTCAGYAGATAATTAGGCACAAATGAATTGAGGAAAGCTGACAAGTCATTTGCTTAGAYAATCAGGCTTTGAGAAACCATTACTACTTACCACACTGACACCCCCCCAAAACTAAAGTGGTCTGGGGACACCAGAGGTGTAAATGGCAGAAAGAAAAACAGAAAGAAACAGATGAATGGATAGAGAGGAAGATGAAAAGATAGAGCTACTCTTGAGAGGCTGCAGGCAGGAACAGAAACAGTTCAAGACATCCTTTCAACTGGGTTGACCACCCACAGGACCGACTGTTTTCCAAAGTATTCAGTTTCAAAACTGCCTGCTTCTGAACAGTTGTATCTGATGCAGCTTGTTCACACAGCCTCAGCAGAGCCTCAGTCCACCTGCTTCTTCAGCCTCCCTTCYGCCTCGGTGTTTAATCCCCGCTCAGCTGAAAGTATTGCCCTTGGGTTCACATTACAAGTCCTTTTCGCATGCATGTGCCAATTTGGTTTTTCTGGATTGAAAATACATTGGAGAGCGAGCCCATTTGCAGCTTTATAACCAAAGTTGTAGTCACTTTGGCCTTAGGGTAAAGTCTGGGGATTACTGGTAAATCAATCAAAATAGAGAAAACAGAAATTCAATCTCCTGTAGAAGTCAGTAAAAAAGTATTTTCAGCGTGCCCAGGTATCTATCAAGTTTTCCTTCAATCCTGACAATCCCTGTAGATCTGATTCTGTCCAAATTTCCCCACTGTATGTCCTCCACACAACTATTCTGGCAAAAACCCAACAGCCACAACCCTCCCAACCCATAAACACCAGAGCACCTGCAACTTCTGCCTTTCTGCAGTATAGCACTTACCACAACTCTGCACAGGTAGTAATTGTTACAGCTTGACATCATAAGCAGAAATTGCAAGTTACTACAGAGTGCTCATTTTGAGACCAGAACTCCCACAAATCTCGGTAAACGCGTCCCAGAAATGCACTTGAAAAGCTTGAATACATACCTGTCATCCAACTCTATCCTTTTCATGCTGTGGAGATGCAAAACAGCTAATATTATTGCCACCAGGAATATAACAGCACAGCACACACCTACACTGATATAAAACACACGGGTAGAAGTGGTGGGAGCTGCGTTTACAGGATCAACTGAAATAGAAAGGTGAAAAGTTACTGAACCTTTCTCAAAAAACCCAAACCAAAAAGAAAACAAAAAAAAACCCCAAACAAACCCCGCAACAAACTACATTTTGTTAGTTCCCAGCAGGCTGATATGATATTGAGGCYGCACCTCAAATACTGTGTGCAGTTTTGGACCCCTCACTACAAGAAGGACATTGAGGGGCTGGAGCGTGTCCAGAGAAGGGCGACGAGGCTGGTGAAGGGTCTGGAGCACAGGTCTGATGAGGAGCGGCTGAGGGAACTGGGCGTGTTTAGCCTGGAGAAGAGGAGGCTGAGGGGAGACCTTATCACCCTCTACAACTACCTGAAAGGAGGCTGTAGTGAGGTGGGTGTTGGTCTCTTCTCCCAAGGAAYAAGTGATAGGACAAAAGGAAATGGCTTCAAGTTGCGCCAGGGGAGGTTTAGATTGGATATTAGGAAAAATTTCTTCACCGAAAGCATTGTCAAGCATTGAAACAGGCTGCCCAGGGAAGTGGTGGAGTCACCATCCCTGGAGGTATTCACAAGACATATAGATGTGGCACTTTGGGACATGGTTTAGTGGGCATGGTGGTGTTGGGTCGACGGTTGGACTTGGTCATCTTAGAGGTCCTTTCCAACCTTAATGATTCTGTGATTCTATGTCAGGAGAGCAGTGCTGCTGTCCCCAGACTCATCCCCGGTGCCCTGCCACCCAGGTCTGGCAGGAGCAGGGAGCAGGAGCCAGCCTACAGAGGCAGACCATGGTAACCCCCAGAAGAGTGGGCACCACAGTTCCTGCTGCAGCAAAGAAGGGCAGGGCCCAGCAAGCCACTCGATGCCTCCATTTATTTACTGGGACAAAAGGAGGGTTCCTACCRAAGGATAAAACCTAGTCAGAAACCTCCTAAAGTGGTCTCGTTGGTCCTCCTGGTTCTACCTCGCACAACCCCTCGATCCTCCTCTATGGCTCCCATGTTGCAAACACAGTAGGAGCATGGACAAATTCAGCCTCCAGCTCAGCTGAGCCCCAACACAGCAAGTGGCATGGACTTGCTAGTTGGGGCTGGAAGAGCAGGAGTCACCTGCACACCAGGACGCACACCAAYACAACAAATAAAATGAGGCTAATACCTAGGTGCAGTGCGATAGTGGTGCTTACTCACTGACCGAATGTGCCAGAGCACACAACTTCAGCCTCTCTTCCTGATTTCAGGATATGATGGGTGGATTACGGCCCCCTGACCTGAATCTTAATGCAGCAGCGTTAACGAGGCAGTTAATCCTCTTTCTCAAAAGAATCCTAACTGCGGTGAGTTTTACGGCAAAATTCTGCAGTTGCACCCTGGCAGCAGAGGGCTGTGTGCTGCGCTGGCCTTCAGCTGGAGCTAAGCAGCAACACGGGCAGAGGAATCGGAGGCTGGGAGAGGCAGTAGCCCTAGCTATCCCCAATTTTAAACCACGCACTGTGGAGAACAATTGCCCTGGAAGAGACGGCGAGTGGTAAAGGGAAAACTGAGCAATGCACCCCACTGCTTTCCAAAAGCATTTTGGCAAAAATGTTTACATTTTGAGTACTACAGAGGCTGAGCASAGTCAGTCGGTAATATTTCCAGCTAGAAGAGGAGTAAAAGAAACTACCTCATTCTATTCGTTCAATACTGATAAGTTAAAACAGCAAACCAGACAGGTCCTAAAATCAAGAAAATAGATCAGTCAAGTACGGAAAMCAGAGCCCTAAGTTGTTAGGAGACCTGGAATAGGTTTTATTCCTCTCCACTAGTATATATTCCCAGGTAAAATAACTAATTACAAAAGAAAACCCACTAAAATACTGGGTATAGTACAGACTACCTGGGGAGTGTTTTCATAGGGAAAGCTGTGGAAACAGAAAGAGCATCACAAGTTTTTTTAATTTTTTTTTTTTTTTACAACCGAAGTAAGTTGTACACTCAGAATTACTTACAGATAGCCTTGCTGCTGTTTTTATCAGATGTTGGAGATTTTACTTCTGGTTCAAGCTCTAAACAGATGAGAGAAAACCATTAAATTTGKTATACATTTATTATTGTAGCCCTTCACAGGAAGTCAATTACCTCATTTACAGAAAAACAAATCTGTTTTTCCRAACAGGTGAGCTGACTTAAGAACTACAGTTCTCTCTAGATTTCCATTTTAAATTCCTAACCACTGTATAGTAAAAATCACACTGAAGACACACGGGTCGGATATATTTCACCACTAATACACATGTCCATTGAGGCCACGCTTGAACYCACTGAATCTACCTACCTCAAAAAACCCTCTGGCTTGTCCACCAAAGTCCAAAGCAGCAGACAGTAGAAAAAGGAGCTGCAGAGTATGTGAGCGTATGCTAGGACACTAAACAACAAAGACCTCACAGACTCAGTTACTGCAGGATAGAAAATAATTTCTTGAATGTTCAATCAATACTACCCTGACCTTTTGGAAGAAATTCTGGCTCCAGTCTAATGCTACTCATCCTAGGAAGAAGTTAGAGATGCAGCCACGGGCACTGTGCCTTCTCAGCTGATGCTACAGTCATGAGTGTTTTAAAACTGAAGGATGAAAAAAGTAATGCCTATTTAAAGACTCTTAAGTATGGAACAAAAGGCACAAGGACAATACTCAGGTTCGTGTGTGAAAATAGTCCTTTAGAAAGGGGATAAATCTTCATTAAGCTTACTATGAGTCTGGTCACTAAGAGGAGCAGTGCAAATCAAGGGAATGCAGGCTGTGGAGATGACTTCAGATGAACCTCACTGAGGATCCGTACGCAGCTAAAGCAACATAATGGATTTCTGTGGCTGCAAAGGCACAGTCCCACTTGCACATCCCCCTTCCTGCTCCCAGCTGTGAGGAGCTGCTTCCTCCCCGGCACAGCCCCTTCCGAGTCCTTGGTAAGCCAGTTCAGCCTGATAAACTTGTAAAAAAGTAATCCAGAGGAGGGGGAAGGAAAAATCTGAGCATTTTTCTTCCTCTTTTTTTTTCTTTCCTTTTTTAAACTTTAGGAGGAACTATTACAAACGCCTTGAGCAAAACTGCTAGCAAGTTCCTGCATATTTTTAACTTATGTACTAAAATTCCCCCACCTAGACCATTTGAAAGAGTACCTAGGAAAATATGAAATAAAGGTAAAAATGTCAACATTATCAGCCAGACCTCCATTTTCACTAGAAAGCGATACCTTTTGAATTAAGAATGATCTTCCCGTAACATCAATGCGAGGAACATGAGTATCACAACATTATGTGCTAAAAAGCAATGCTAGCTCTTTCACCCACACCTTCCAGAAGTTCATCCTTAGACATTCATACTCAAGAGAACTGACAAACTCCCTCTGAAAAGTCAACTACTCTCCTCAAAGGCTCCAAGTAAACTAAACAGTGCCAGGAGGAACATGTAAATAGAGAGGCGGCCGRTGGCCATCCTCAAACCCTGCCCGAGAACAGGACACCACAGCCATTTTTAAGAAGGATACAGTTCTTGGGATTCTCCAAAGGAATTTTCTTCTGATGCCTATGAAAATACTTCTAGGAAGCAGCAACARGAGATAGTAACAATCCAAGAATAAACTGTGCTTGTAGATTCCCAAGTCAAAACACAGAAGAGTCAATCTGGGATTTCTGAAGTCTGCATTATCTACCAAGATCATTTTGTACTCCAAGTCTAAAAGACTAACACCTGCTTACATTCACTAAATAGCCAATTTTAAGTTTATCGCAATTTATAAACTAAGTAGATTTTGTTGGTAATTCTTAGAACAATTTGAATATTCAGAGTGGTGCGGTTTTGAGGAAAATAGTTTCTTCCAAGCACAACAGAGAAAATGCTTTTGCTATATATGTAAAAAGGTCAGCCAATGCAGCAAAACACTTGGGGAATTTGTTCATGCATCAGCTTCTGCAAAAGTCCCCATTCATCTCTGAAAGGCAAAATTTTACCTGCTTTTTTCCTATCCTCTCCAACATTCACTCTCAGGAACTGTTACTCATGTCCTGCATCATATACCTTCCCACTCCTTTTTCCTATCATACTTTAACACTAAAAGCTTTTTAATATTTGAAACGATGTCTTACTTCTGTAGCACATTTTCCTTCGCTTGAAATTTAAAACTGTGATGTTTTTAGACGAATTTATTGTCAAGTTGAGCTGCATTAGTATTGTGACCTCAGAGTCGAGTCTGCCAGTGCAGGAGAGTTCGACACGAAACACTGCAAACAGACAACAAATAGGCATTACAGGTAAGCTTGAGCACTTTTCAGACATTGCGGTGAAAGAATATTTAAATGATAAGGGTCTTTTTAAATGATGTTTATAATATTTATAATTTTTAAAGAACTTGCTATTAAGAAATGCAATTTTAGGCTTCATGCCTTGTAATTTCAGACAACTATTAAAGCATTAAAGGGTATAGATTTTAAATTAATTTAYGTGAGTTATATTAGAAGTTTACAGATTACTAAAATTGTATCTGTGGATAAATGACCATTAGCCATCCATTAGCTTTGTAGTTAAAGTGCTGTCACAAGAGACACCTCCATTATCACAGAAAACCAGAAAAATCTAGTTTTCCTCATTGCTTTTTCCAATGCTATGAAGATCAGCTTTTTTCACAACTGTTAAGTATTTTGGTCTCTGCAAATCTGACTGGAATCAAAGTTTAAACTTACATGACATTATTTACTTTCTAGCTTACATACCAGTATTATTCATGCCAACAGAGCAGACACAACAAGCCTAATTCCCTAGCATCTGCTTTCACAAAAAAATGGTACAAAACCAAAACATCAATATATATTTTATTGCCCTTTGAATATCTAATAGAGTACAAGGAACCATAGTTGAATGAGCAAGGAATGATGATCACTTGCACATTTCCTGAAACAAATAAAATTGTTTCTAGTATAAATTCTGTGGAGGAGCTAATATATATTCAAAATAGTTTTCTCAGTTTTAAAGCTTACCATAAACACTTTAATGTATTAACAACTCCCACACATCTTGAAATGTCATCTCTATAGGCTAGAGAAATTAAAAGGCGTGGATTTTAAAATCCATGCAATTGCTAATGATTACTGTTGAAAGGGAACAGGAACCTTGTGTGTGTACATACACATAAAAAAACATCACGTTTCCTTTCCAGGAAAATCTCTATTCTCCACTAAACAAGGGSAAAAAATACTTCTTTCAGACCAATAGTCTCAATCCGTATACCCTTTTAGCAATGTCATAACCGTTGCAGAAGGTCTGTAAACACATTATGTTTAATAGAGAAAAATTACGCTTTTACGCAACACTACACACCTTTTGGAAAAAACCAAAGTACCACCAGAAAGCATTAYTAGTATCAATACTAGCTGTGCATTTTCGGGGGGTGGGGAGTTTACCTGAAAGGGTGCGAGGAACTTCTCCTTGTAGAGAAATGTTGGCCTGGGGCATAGCCATAGCCATGGGATTATCTACCTGAAATCCCAGTTTATACTCAACCTGTAACAATAGTTGGGAGATGGAAAACACGTAAGAAATCTCTACAGTAGTAAAAAGAAATGCTACATACCTTTTCATAATTCTTCTTGAAATTAAAAAACTGTATCTTATTTTCAAAGAATGCTGGTGATCCTAGGTGCCCAAATTCAAGGTTTCTTTTATGAARTCTAAATATCAGACTTTCATGACAGTTAAAATTAAGAAAACCAAAACAGAAGCCACTCTTGAAATCATTCTTGAAAATTTGGGGCAGAATTTAAAGTGCTGTATTAAAAAAAAAAAAAAAACAACCACCACCACAAACCTCACTTGCTGATACTTTTAAACTTACTCATTCAAAAGCCAGTTTGTTAAAACCATACAAATTCAAAAGATTCCCCCTCCTCTAGTCAGTTTTATAAACTACACAGCCAAAATTTCTTACGAAGAATTTATTCAACCATAGTCAAGATTTTGTTTCCACTTAAGAAGCTGATTCTGCAAATATTTGTTAAAAAAAGTATGGGACCTATTGTAACTAAGTCATAAGCTCCTGTTGGAAATTTATCCTATCCCTCCACACTCAGTTGAATGAATTTGGTTTGACTTTGTTTGCCCCATTAGTTTCTTTTTTTTCCCCTTTCTAAAACATAATGGGATGCATTTGTGTTATCCATTTATTTTTCAGTCAAGATGCCAAGGGTAGAAACATAACCTAGTTTCCGAGTTCCTATAAACTGCACCACACCCATACTGCAAAGTTAGCACAGAAGACGCCGATGCGTCTGCCATCGATGCCATTGCGATGGTGCAATCACGGCAATGGAAGCAGGGCTACACAAGCTCAAAAATTCCTATTCAAAATTCACAGACAGGCCCAAGAAAACTCAGGGCAGGGACAGTGATGCAGGCAGCTCATAGCTGAAGTTGTAACAACAAGGAAATTCCTTCAAAGGTCCTATTCAAATGGCAAGTGACTGAACTGCCTGTGAAGGTGGAATGCAATATCAAGTAGAAGGGCTGGCTTGCACTGTACCCAATTTATGACAGCGGTTGCCACATGCTCCAGCCATGGTGATTAAGTGAAATGAAAATCCCTTTCCATTTAATCGGTGCTYGGTAATAACACACTAGATGTTACTTTTATAGGTTCTTCTTGTCTCGAAACATACGTTTCTAGAAATCTCTAAAACATAATTGCTCTACATTTGATTTCCAGAGGCTTCAGTTCATGGCTGCCCCTTCTGTGTGTCCAGTGCACCACCAGAAGAGATTCCACAGCCAGTAGCTTGTATATATACACATGTAGCTTGCCAGATGCAAGAAGTACATAATACTTCAAAAGTGCTTAACCTTTCTAAAACAAGAAAGGAACAGTTTGGATACATATAATTTTAACTTATTGCCTGCAATCATATAAATAATTCTTTTGCACCTAGCATATGCTAATTTTTGCAAAGAAAAAAGCCATTAAATTATAATAGTGGTTAAGCAATACAGATCATGCCTCAAGTACTCAAACACAGAAGTTATGCCTGCTTACCTTGGATTTAGCGTGCCAGCTGAAGTGAAGATTGTTGGTCTCGCTGGGTATTAAGAGATTGAAGGACAATGCATAGTGATTAACCACATCATTCCTCACGTAAGACAACTCTGCATCAAGACCTGCAATGAGAAAGAAAAGAGTAAGACAGGGAAGAACAGGACCAGCAGTAACACACCGGAGCAAACAACTCTCAGTACCACCAGCTCCACTCGTATTTGAATGTTTAAGCAAATACTTCCTCAAGTCCATAAATTCAATTGCAGGTCTGGAGATCAATGCTYGTGCATGTCAGCATTAACAAGAGTGCTTCAAATTCTTACAAAGCAACAATTTCAGAGAGATGCCRCAGCCTAATAAACAGGTAAAAGTTGGAACGTAATGAGAAGAAACACGACTTTTCATACAATTCTCCATAAGAGTCATTACAGACTCTCCTGAATGCACCCGTCTGCTTCTGAGAATCATGGGTCCAGTTTTGCTCTTACTTACAACTGTGCACACTCAAAACAAACTGCTTTGGATTATCAGCTTATTAACTGCAGGTAATTCTTCCTGGAATACCTCATTTCTTGAGCTGAGACACATAAGCACTAAGAAATTAACGTCAAGGTAATTAGATCATAACACAAAGCACATAATGAGAGGAGGAATGACATTTGTACACCAAGTAATACTAGTATTTTATGTCTACCCTTTGCTTTATGGACTTYTAAATAAGCCTAGATAATTGAAAGACCCACAAAACTATTTACTACAAAGCACTAAGGTGCATTTTCCTAAATAAGACGCATACTCTGATATTAAAAACATTGAAGCTGCCATTATCTTTGCGGCACAGATTCCAAGGTCACCCTGAATACAGGGTAGGACCCTACAGCTTGCCCTGGGTGTCATTAGCAATTAGTGGTAAAGTCAGCACTACAAGTTAACCCCCTTCCCTGCAGCTGTAAAATTAACCCCAGCTCCATATCCTCAGGACAATACTGTATTTGTAAGCAGCACCATTTTGTCTTGTCTCTTTTCCTCCATTGCTCCCAGTTAAACACTATCTGGACTCAGCAATATCATGGAACAGTTTGGGTTGGAAGGGACCTTTAARGGTCATCTAGTCCAACCTCCAACATCTTCAGCTAGATCAGGGTGCTCAGAGCCCCGTCCAGCCTGACCCTGAATGTTCCMAGGGATGGGGCATCTACCATCTYGCTGGGCAAACTGTGCCAGGGTTTCACCACCCTCACTGTAAAAAAATTTCTTCCTTYTATCTAGTCTAAATAGTCTAATATATTGACATGCTAAGAGAACAACTGGGCAAATCAGACACAGGTGCRTGCTCCAAGCATGATCTACGCAGAGGGAACTGAGTTCAATTAAAGTATTCACAGTACAATTGGGAATGTAAATAATGGAGTTATTTTTATTAGGGCTAGAAAGTCAAGAAAACTGGAGAGGCTGTGACTCCAASACGACAGCATTTAAGGCATCCTGAAGTTATTCCAAGAATCCAGGGAATCATGAAAGGGTTTTTTTTTTGGTTTATTTTGGTTTTTTAAGAAAGGAARAAAATATCAAAGATAACTATTGAACTGTGTAGACAAGCTGCATTTGCAGAAAGGGAGAGTAAGCTTGAGAGAATAATTCCTCCTATTTAGTGCAAAAACTGGGCACCGATCAGTGCAAAGTGGTAAGAGTTCTCTTATCCCACAGCGTGATTTAATCCACCTTGTTTTCACAAGATACAGAAATGCAGCAAAGACATTACTCTTCATTCTTGTTGCTGTTAACCACTTTTACTCCCTGCTGGCTCATTAGTGTCCTAAAACTTAATCAAAACCCAAGAGTACATCGTCACAGATACTGGGGGGTGGCGAGGGAGAGAACCTTAGRGACTGGATGCATGAAAGGAGTCAACAGAACAGAGTAATCCCAGGGAGAAATGCTCTCAAACAAGATCTTGAACAGAAAAAGATGCAGGTAATGCCRTAAGTGCTGAATGTAATCAGCCTGAGACAGTATATAAAAAAAAAAAGTTAAACCTTTCTTCTCCAATTTGTCCATATTTCCACTCAATAATAAATGGCAAATGCAAAAGCATATCCACCAGTAAAATAGGGAGGAGARGGAAGCACACACAAACCCCTTGAAACAAAATAAAACTTTGAAAACACATAGAAGAAACAGCAAACTCCCAAAATAGCTCGCCCAGATAATTTTTACATGTGTACATGAAATCCACCTCAGATTTAGACAACATGGAAGGAGCGTGGAGAAGAGCTCACAACTATCAGACACTTGCTATTAGAGCCGATCAAGAAGATGGGAAGTTTTATGGGCATAAACTTACTAAACAAAGTATTCAAATCAAACCCAGTAAGTACAAGTTATTAAAAAAAAAAGGAGGACAAAAGGATTAGCAGTTGAAACAATGGAATTGGAGCAATGAAACTGTTTTTGGAATAAAGAAAACCTTCTCTTGCTGATAAATGGTCACACCAGCAATTAGAGCAACATTTCAGAACTTGTAACACCATGAGATTTTCAAGGTGATAATCCTTGATTTAATATAAACTTCGTAGAGAAACTGGTCATAGAAATCAAATGGGTACACAGCAATAAAATTGCCTGTTATAAAAACTGGCCTTTATAAAAGTAATGTAAAAGGCAATCCTAATTGCAGTTGTCAAGCATATATATCCTGATGTGCAATAATATCTAAAGGTGTACAAAACCAAATTACCCTACAGAAGATCAATCAAATCTTTAAGTTTTAATAGTGGTACAACACTGAGTAATTGGATTATATAGACCACTAATGTTTTAATGCCTGTACTGCTACACACTAACAGACGACGCTAATTATATGAATTTAAACAGCATCATGTAAGAGCRGCATGAGAATCAATGGCAAGTTTTATTGCTTCAAAAAATTATGCTCTCGTTAAAAGACTGGCATATAAAAATAAYTTAAAAGGTTTTGCAGCATAGCTCTGAACTCATAAAAAAAGGCATAAGATTGCCTGGCTTAGTATCCCATTTCTATCAGGGGTCTACAGAAAATGCACAGGGAAGAATATAAAACCGAAGGAAATACACAGTGACACTATGCCAGTAGATTCTCTGTGCTCCTAGTGCTTGTGGACCACAAACTTCCTAAACTAATAGGCAGCATCTTCCAACAGCTTCTCTCTAGATTTTTTTTTTCTTCTATGAATTTGAATTTGGATAAATGCTTTCTCAAACCCCAGAAACTGACAGATACGTACTTGGGAAATGTCAGTGTTTCAATACTGTATGGTATCTTTTCCTTTTAAATTTATCAACAATTAAAACATTTCCTCTACAGCACATCTTTTCCCATCAGCAAACTACAGACAAAATTCAATTTGCCATCACAGCTAAGAACCTGTGTCCACACCAGACAAGCAAGCTCCCATCTCCCTACCCCCAATCYGCCACAGCACAGTTTTGCTTCCGGACCATCCTTCCATCCCTAATTTTTCATCCCCTCCCTGCCTCCCCCACCTCAATCCTGAATTCCTGAAGCACCTTGTCTATATAATTTATCTCAATCAGGCCAGCAAAACACACAAAAAATTGCAGTTGAACCTGCCAGTCAAAAAAAGCACCTTGCCTGTGCTCCGGGCAGGCAGCCAGGCAGGAGGGTGCGTTCTGGCCGACACAAAGGAGCCCAGGTGCCGATCCCCAGCGATGCCGGGAGCCGCACCACGTCCCGGCCGTAAGGGAGGGCACTGGGAAGGTACGTACAGGTAAGGAATCGCGCAGGGCACTGCGGCGAACAGCAGTCAAAGCCAGAGCCGTAGCTCACYGATCGGTTGCGTGATCTGAGTGTTCTTGATGCAGGCTGCCATCGCTTTGCTCACTGCATTCCCGGGCTTCCTCCGTTTCGTGAGTCTTCCACTTAGAAGAAAAGAAAATTTCCCCATACCCACAGAAATTGCCTGGGCAATGCTGCAGCACCGTGCCTGCTCAAGAGCTCCACGGTGGGTGGACTCCAAACTTCTACAGTTAGTAGATTTTAGCCAAGATAAGGTATGCTTTTCTCAACGCCACATGGCTTGCACAGGTTAAATTCTCACSAAGAAAAACCACAGCACTGCCTGCCAGGCTCCAACAGCCCTGCGCTGCTGAAGACAGAGGACGAGGATACCGCTGCAAACACGCTGGGCAGATCACATCCAACACCTCTCTTCCCACAAGTTCAGCTCAAGAAAACAAAGATCAGCCTCGGTGAAATGTCAAACAGGTTCAGTTACGTTCACTGTCAAACAGGTTCAGTTATGTTCACTGAATATTGGCTGTGAGCTACCTCTATTCAATCAGATACTTTGTTCCTTGTTATCTACATACCTTTTTTTACACACGATGAAATGGTGCCTCCCCACTGCTTAGATTTCCAGACTGATTAAGTGCTATTATTAACTCTCTCTGGAGTAGACATTAAAAATGGTTAAGGAGTTTGCAGAAAACACTGTAGGCTCCATTAAGTCTAACTCAGAATTGCTTTAATTCTGCATTTCACCTTTTTTCTTCAGACATGCATACTTATACCTGCCTTGCAATGTTCCTTATTTAAACCTTCAGCAATCCAAGTTCAAGGAGTCAAGCTGGCCCTATGCGGGGAGAAAAAAAAAAGTGGGGGAATCCTCCTTAGTCAATTTAACTCCCTGAATTAGTGAGGATGCCCAGGAGCACCCCATATGGAGGGCAAGACTGCAGCAGCACTAACTYAGATGGAGCTTATACTAAAATAGTACTGTTATCTTATCCAGATAGTCTAGGCTTTTTTTTCAAAGCATGCTTTGGGCATAGGTAGCTTCAAAAGATGGTTTCAAATTAAGCAAGTCACTGTCATTGCACAGCCTGAACCAGTGACCTYGATTTTCTACTTTTTTAAAGTGTGTAAATCTCTCTCAAACACAGTAGCCGTGTAAGATGTAATCAGCCTACGTAGCAGGTTGCTGAGGAAAAGAAGATAGAAACAAGGTTTGTTTCCCCAMTTGTTTCAGATTTCAAGAATGCTTAGTAAACTACTAAACTACTACACTGAAACCTACTGACTGGTGGGGGGGGCGGGGAGGGAAAATGTAATTCTGCAAGATGTTGGGTTCCTCCTAAGGTGTTGAACACTTCCGCCACCTTGCACTTTAAGTAGGGCAAATACATCAGCATCCTGGAACAAACCCAAATTGGTATGTAATGTTTTATGTCATATACGGAATGACAAAAGGAGAAAACAGGTGGCTCTCGAAGAAAAACACAGATGCATTACAGGCAGTTCTTCACTAATCATTTTCCAGGGAAAGCAGTAAAACATAAAGAAAGGGGCAGAGAACCTTACAAAGAAATACCAAAAAATTGTTAGGTTACATAAACTGCAGAGGAGGAAAAGCAGCTTCTCAGAAATGCTTCTATGGGTTTAAGAAGTATATTGGTGATCAAAGATGAACAGTTTTAAAACATAGGCTGCAGTTTTGCTTTGGCAAGCCTCCTTAAACAAGTCCATATGCAGACAAGGCACAACACTAAAGGATTTAGTTTCTCATTACTTGGACTTGACTAACCTACACCAACCCACATGAAAACAGTAAGACCAATGCTTTGCTTTGATTTCAAAGCAAAAACACCACCCTTTTACCCAGGCAACTCCTAAATCTCGTTATTAACTTCCACATCTTTGTACCTCCCACCCCTGGGCACAAACTTGAAAGAATAAATTAAAGTTGAACACAAACAAAAAGGTAAATTTAAGCAGCATCATAGAAAAAGTGTCATTCTTTACACTGTTTAACATAACAAAACATCTGAAGAAGCTCAGAAAGGAAGGGGAGAGGCCAATTTTCATTCCCAAATGCAAAAGATGCTGAGCAGTCCTTGTGTTCAGGACAAAATTGGATCATGTCAGTCTAGCAGCCTAACAAAACACTTCTTTTCAAATGCCCTTGTGTAAATGCAGTCTAGCTTCAAGTCTTCTCTTTTTTTTTTTTTTTTTCTTTTTAAGCACAGTATACAAAAGAAACTTGCCACTACCAGCGTASGAAAAATTGGATTTTATTCTTATGAAGCAAATCTATCCTACAACATGCACTAGCAGTAACACATTCTTCTTAAAGACRATGACAGTATTTAGGCATCTGTTACCCCAGGTAACAGACTTCAAAYCATCATCATAATTCTGGAAGATTATGTCTAAAAATCAAGAATGAACGTGCAACGTAAGAGTTAGATGAGATTGCTCTTACTGAAATACTGCTTGCTGCAATATGAGTATTAGCCCTAGTCTAATAGCAATCTGCTAATGATAGCTGATATAATTGGCTCTCCCAGCTGCCTACCCAACCCTCTGGTAGATTCCTGTCTGTGTACAGAAATGACTGGAATTAGTGCCTGTTTTCTTAATACACTAGTCTGTAATTCGTGTTTCTTCATAAGCAGCTGAGAAATCTCTGCAGTGCGACGTCAAACCACCRCAGCCCTCACAAAGCAAGCCACTCCTGCTCCTGACTCACAGCCACCGAAATAAATTAATTGAGAAGAGTTACATAGTTAAACAAGTTATTATCTTTATATAAATATTCCGTTTGTTCAGAGGTTTATGTGCTCCAGAGAACGATGCCTCCACTCCTGAGCAGCTCATCTGGGTTAGTCCTCTGGCCAGACCAGAAGCTTCCACTCCAGGGTGAACATCCATATGAAAGAGTATGAACCTCCAGCTTCAACACCTCTTCACCACCATCCACTTCCCAAGTCTGTGCAACATTCTCCAAAAACACACAGGATTCTCCCAGCACTGGACAATTTACCTTGTTGAAGACATATCATTTTTTTTCCCCCTTCCATTTTCCTTTCATTAAAAATGCACCGTAGTCTGAAACACTGACTTTAAATCCTAAGCTTTCCTTTTTTTTGCAACAGGTTCTGCAAATGTGTGCTGGAAGAATTCTGCTAGTTTTGTACCATCAGCCTAAGCACAAGGAAATGTGGCTGAAGAATTAAAAATCAGCTTTTGACTACCGAAACTTTTTTTTTCCCAGGGTAGAAAGAACACTTTCCCAGAGCAAGTCGTCTTAGTTTGAATGTATTTAATTAGTTCACTTCAACAAACAGCTTACACAGGGCTGAAACTACAACTGGGAGGTAAAAGAATGTGGAAATCAAATACAAACTGATCCACACAGATCAATTTCATTTAGAAAATACCAAACTATTGGAAATGTAATACTAAGCATCTGAATATATATATACACACACAYATAAAAAAACTTCTTATATGYTATTTGTACATACCCAGCATATACAACAATGAAAGTGAGCTTTCCTTTAATAAAACAAGTAACAGATTATAGCCTTCCACTGGCATTTTTACTTAAGTTTTCCACAACACTACACTCTGCCAGTTATATCTATCAGTCAGAAATCTACACTGAAATACTTGCTTTTAAATATCTTACAGGCCATGAGTCTCTGGAAAAGATGACTGATGAAAAATATCACAGGAAAAAATGTTAAATCTAAAGTAACATGGAGATGATGAAGAAACAGCTTTTCACTCTCATAACACAGATGCCAGAGAACATCAAAGGACGCTGTTCAGTGTCAAGCTTGAAAGACAAATCAGCATGCACAAATCCATCAATACTCACTAACACACTTCCTACCTTTCACTTAGAAACAGTTCTTCCCTGACTGTTGAGTAGTCCTTCTGCTCATCACCTATCTGACACTTAGGAAAAAAACCACAAAGACAAAAGAATCCCCCATTTTGAGGGACAACTTCCTACCTCCATGTGAAGTTCTTCACTGCCTATGTGCATCTATCTCAAAACAGAGCTCTTCAACCCTTTCTTTTTCTTCAGTCTAAGCTTTGCTAGAAAGGAATGTCTTATAATCTAATATCATAGACCTTGGAAAAAAACAGTATCAAGTCCATGGAAAACAGACTAGAAAAAAAATCACCGCTTGACACATCACCAAAGCATACTGAGATGCGCTAACTCTTTGTGGAATAGCTCTAACATTAGGTTGTTAATGYAACACTGATTGGTGAGGCTCCAGAATTAAATCCATTCTCACCTCCATGGAACACTTCTCCCACCAGAGACTGATGCCTCACTGCGAACAGCACCGTTGCTTTGGAAGCTCACCTAGCTCTGCCCAGTGGTAGCACAGAGCATACAGACTGTGGTTATTTACACAAAGAGCTTTGTTACCTGCACAGAGTTAACTTTTCATGAGCTGGAGATGGAAAACAACATGTAAGGCATTCAATGTGAGGAAATACTCAACATAACTTCAAGGCAATGAATGCATCCTTGAAAACCGACCAAGACTCCCTAGTAGGGAATTTTAGTAGGAAACTTCCCAACATCTAGCACTCAGGAGGAGAAAGTCTTACCTGAGAGCTCTCATTAAATCCTCGTGAATCTTCACTGACAGATCACCCACAATTCACCTTATTRATGCTGTTAAATAGAATTTGCAAGTTCAACAGGCAAACAGGATCTTTCTCACTGGTCTTTGTGAAAGTCACAGAGTAGACCTCTTCCCTTCTAGGGGAAGAAGCTTCTCCCAGGAGATGGCACTTGCTGAAGTGAAAGTATAAGGCAATATTTAACTCAATCCATACCAAAAGGAAGACATTAATTGTTCCTAGGACACAACTGCTTACCATTTCGTTTGTCTTTGAACAACTGCAACAATTACATTTCTACAGCCTGCCTGTTTATTCTTCTCTCCTTCACCTACAGAAAAATCTTCATTTTTCTGAYAAGTAGGATACAAAGACAGCCATGAAAATGGTTAGAAGATGACACTCTCCTTAATGGGGAGGAAAGAAAAAAAAMMCCACAAACCAACAACACATATCTTACCTCAGAGCAGAATACAAGTAAACTCTGCTCCTGAGAACACCTTCTAAATGAAATTTGCCCATTTGAAACTTAAAAAAAAAAAAAAACCACAAAAACAACCTAGTAGAACTCCCAACAAAAGCAGCAGTCACTTTGCTATTCATATCCAGAACAGTGCATGAGAGTTACCAGAAGGGCCGATTCCARAGGAAAGATGCAGTAGAGATGCATGAGACAGGTACTTGAAGGCAGGGGAAAATTAATGCCAGTGACCTACACAGCAGGCAAATGGGACAGATGGGAATAGGAATGGTGCAGGTACAGGGTTGGAGRCGACTGAAAGGGAACTCTATAATATAAAAATATAAAGCTAACTTTAACRACCAAATTAAACAACTTTATTCTTCATGGAGTAGCTGGGTATACTTATGAAATAAAAWTTTAACTTATTAGTAATGGCAAATGGCTCATTGTCCTGGTTCCGGCTGGGACAGAGTTAACTCTCTTCCCAGTGGCTGGAGGGGGGGGCTGTGTTTTGGGTTTGGTAATGAGAGGAACCTTGATGGCCCGTTGATGCTTTGGTTGTTGCTGGGTGGTGCTTGCACCAGGACTTTTCAGCCTCCCATGCTCTGCCAGGTGCAGGGGGAGCTGGAGGGGAGCATAGGCGGGGCGGTTGACCCAGCTGGCCAATGGGGTATTCTATACCATGTGACATCATGCCCAGCATAAAAAAAAAAAAATGGGGGGCTCTGGGGGTTGGGCGCACGTTTCCTTCGGAACACGTGGGGGCAAGCAGTTGCATTGTGCATCGCCTGCTTTGTATATTCTGTTGTTGTTGTTGTTATCATTGTCATTATCACTGTTCTACTTTGTTTTATTTCCATTATTAAACTGTTTTTATCTCAACCCACGGGTTTTCCTTCATGTGCCCTCCCGATTCTCTCCCCCATCCTATCGGAGCAGGGGGGTGAGCGAGCGGCTGCRKGGTGTTTAGTTGCTGGCTGAGGTTAAACCACGACACTCATAACTATTGTGACATGAAGTTTGATGCTCCTTTTGAATTAGAATGAAAGTAAAAGCTGAGAATAGAAAACAAAAAGAAAAGTTCCATCCACATGAACCACAGTTGCCCAAGAGCACACACATCGAAATAAAATAACTTCAGATCAAATGTTTACTAGTATCACAAAGCTTTTGAACTGTACTGCTGTAATCTTCCCAGCCAAAACTCAATCACCTAACAAAGGTGTAYCAGATGTCATTTGGACTTGTGAATAACATGCATTTGCAGTATTTTAGTGTCACCTACCCACAGAAGTTGTGCCGCTTTTTTTTTTTTTTTTTTTAAGTTATAGTAATGCACCCACATGTTGATTCAGTCATCCTTATAGGCAAGACCATAAGGTACAACAGCATAAGTCATCTTTAGAACGGCATCCCTGCCAGTGGCCGTGACTATTTCAGTAACAAGTACCCAACTGAGTACAAATTAAAAAAAAAAACCAAAACTTAAACACACACACACCCCTCCCTCAATGCATCAGACCTCTCGGCCTTGAAACTCATGCTTCTAGTTCTGTGACCGACAGGACTGCTGAAGGGATAACGCACCCTTCACATCTGTTGAGAYGATTTGGAAGACTTCCATCACAGTGACACTAATTGTTTCATGCAAAACCAAGCTCCACACGAACTAAAACAGGTCTATTCGCTTCTATGGCAATCTCTGCACTCAGGAAAGCCACGAAGCTTAGTATTTTCTTCTTYTATTAGGAGTTACTCTACAAGGCCATCCACTAACTTTATAAAGGCTAAAACAGTTTTGAGAGGATAACCATCTTTAGTTTATCAACCTGCTCAGCTTCACCATTGGTACCACTGGCATTACGTATTCTAAGCAGCTGCAGCTTTTCAAGCCTTCTAAGCAGCAGCTCCAACGTTTACGTTACTGCTCTTATTTTTCCCAAGCAGCATGGTGAAATCAATATACTGGTTAATTTAATTACGGCTATTCAACATCCAGTAAGTGGCAGCGAAATTCTAAAGCATCACATTAGTTTCATGCTGTTGCTTCTGCTCCCAGATCTCCAAAGCAGTCAGTGCAAATACATGAGTTATCCGCTTGAAAGAAGGACAAAGGCAGAGATGGAAGAGAAATAATGCGTTTGAAGCCTCCACCATCGCGCCCTTTGTACCGCCACAAGGCATTTTCAGAGAGTGTTAGCATTCATTCTTACGGGATCTGCTGGTGCTGCTGCCATTCGGGGGGGGGGGGGAAGGAAAAAGAAATCAATTCATCAGGCACAACTCATTAAATGCACTTCACCCTTTACGCACTCCCTGCTTTCACAGTTGAGACCTCAAGCACTATTTTAATACCGCACACTAAGTTACTAGAGGAATAGCCTCTAACTAAAGACCCTTCCACTGCAAGAAAAGTAGGAGCCTCAGTGATATTTCAGTCTGGATAGTTTCAGGTAGGAATTAGTCATCAAGCAATCCCATTTCGCTAGAGCTCAGAACAACTGTGAACCAAGATACATTTGGAGTTTGTCTCATTAATTCAGCTTTTCCAGTATCCAAACACAACTCTGAATAGCAGAAGGGGAGGAGAAGAACACAAGACTTCCCAAATACTTCATCTTTTAAAGTACCCACACACCAGAGTGTACAGTATAGCTGCCTCCACAGCTCCCACTCTCAAGAAAATGCCACTCTGGGATTTTTCATGCCTGTGTGCATGAACCTTATCTCTTGTATTTCCCTCTGCCCAGGTGGTGTTTAGGAACAGTTTCAGTCCCTGCCTTCCTCCCAGTACCGTGAGCCCTTCTTGCCGGCTTTTCTCACACATGCAGGGAGCTCTTTGCCTCCATTTCCTCTCTCTTGTTCCCATTCTGTCTAYGCACTGGAGGGAGAAAGAGAGCATGTATTCAGAGGCCAAACAATCAACAGTGATAAATAAGATGCTGCCAAACAGAACACAGGTGTAAAACCACAGCAGTGAGGAATGCAGCTTTGGGATTTTTTTTCCCCCCTCATCAGGCTGGCCTTCAGTCTCAGAGGTCAGATTTCTTCCAAGTCCCTGACACACAAATGTTACAAGAGCCACAAACATTTATCACTAGACAGACCTTGGCCTCTCGGGAGCTGAAATGGCTGCTTCCTCCCAGGGCTGAGTGCAGACAGAGAGCCGCACGAGGAAGCTAAGCCGACTGCTGCCCATGCAGCCCCTCCTGAACGGCCAATCTGCAGAAGCAAATTACTTTCTCTGGGTAGGATTCAGRCTGACCCACCAGCACTTTTAAATCCCAACAAATAAGCTGGTGTGATGAAGCAGGCTGCAGAAATCAACCACCCATCTCAGCAATGCAGAGTAGATCAATACACAGAAGGACTTAAGTATTTCCCAGACTTCCCTCTTAATGGCAGTCACACAATAAATTGTTTCAAAGCAATCCTAACCCAGACTAGAAGCTGCCTCCACTGGCATCACTCCTGATGGCCTTCCACAGGCTATTTCAGACTTCTAKAAGCGTATTCTTCTGCCAGTTTGCAAGCATTACAAATATTGCAGTGGGTTTATATGACWATATGCATCTCCGAAGAAACAGCTATCCACACGCTATTTGAAMTTTGCAAATTAAAAGTGAGGTAATAGAATGGAAAAGGGCACAGGAACCCCAAATGCAGCTTGTTCTCATAAACCTCAAAACAATATCGACATGAACCGTGGTACTCGGTAAATCAGACAGACAAGCATCCAAGCKCACTGAAAGGCTCCAAAACGAAAACAGATTGCTCAACTCCGCGATGCAAGTAACTTGTCACAACCTGCTGCAGCTCGCAAGCAGCCAGATGTTGCTGCGTGCACCCTCCAAACGCCCTGCCAGCCTTACTCCCCCCATCTCTCCAAAGCAGACTTGAGTGACATCSGCCTGCAACACTAAAAAGCCCGTCTAATAAGCACCAATCACGGACCATCATTAGGCTAAAGGGCTTTACAGGGCAAGGTAATAAAATAATTATCCTAAAAACAGCACTTGCAATTAAGTGGAATATATCAGAATATTTTCAGGCCATCATCAGCAATTCAGTTTTGTTACAGTGCATGGTGTTTGTCAAGATTAGAAGCTTGCTTTCCATCTAGCACTGTGCACCTACAGTAATCTTTAATTGTAAGTCTCTTTCGAATGGTAAAATGAAGCATTAACATGCAGGATTTTGCGCTTCTGCAAAGACAGGCATGTGGACCATAGCAACACAATACTTACTTTTGCATAGAACATGCAAAAAGCTACCGTTCTTCAGAGCCAAGCACTTAAAAGGTAGAAAATGAAGATTTAAGAACATGTATACAACAGAACCAGATTCTGAACTGTAGGTCACGTATCCCATAAACACTTGCTTCAAGACCTCAGGGTACTCAAACAACTGCTCTTCAGCGGACATCTCATTCATCCTCCTGCAGCTACACAGAGGCTCTTTGCTCTATTTTTTGTGTCCTAAAGAGGCACCATGTACAAGCACCTGTAAGTTACCCAACTCACATGGAAATTTATCTTGGGTGCTACTAACAAAACTCACTCAGAGCACAGCACTAACTCACTGGTGGTGCTCTAGGTTGTGATGCTGTCAAAGACAGGGATGAGTAGGCTTTTAACAAGGCCCTGAAGCATTTCAAGAATCACAAGAAAGAAAWACTTCAACCTTTCAATAATTTGAACATCCAGCTCATCCCAGCACACTGATTTTCAGCTCCCTTTCAGAACAGGGACAACTAACCAGGCAACAAAGGAGCAAGAGGATTTCCAGTCACTATAAACTCAGTGCAAGTACCATAAAGCACTTTTGATGTGAACTCCTGTTGCTAACTCCCCAAAATAGTGACATTAAGAAAGCTGTTTCGCAGTATAAAATTAAGGTCAACTGCTGCAATAAGTAGATCTTTAGTCTCCATCTAAAATATACAAAACTGCATTTGGCCTATAATTTACCAGGGCTCTGCTGGAGTACACACCTGGAGTACTGGGCCCAGTACTGGGCTCCCCAATACAAGAGACATGGAGCTACGGGAGAGAATCCAGCAAAGGACCACAAAGACAATTAAAGGGACTGGTGCATCTCTCCTATGAGGAGAGGCTGAGAAAGCTGGGGCTGTTCAGCCTGGAGAAGAGAAGGCTCAGGGGGATCTCATCAATAAGTACCTGAAGGTGTGTGCAAAGAGGACTAAGCCAGGCTCAGTGGTGCCCAGCGACAGGACCAGAGGCAATGGGCACAAACTGAAACACAGGAGGGTTTGCCTAAACATCAGGGAAAACTCATATACTGTGAGGGTGACCAAGCACTGGCACAGGTTGCCCACAAAGGTGGTGGAGTCTCCATCCTTGGAGATGTTCAAAAGCTTCTGGACACAGTGCTGGACAACCGGCTCTAGGTGGCCCTGCTTGAGCAGGGGGTTGGACCGGATGACCTCCAGAGGTCCCTGCCAACCTCAACCACTCTGTGAGTCAGCAGTACAATTTAAAAAACAACCAATCAACCCTCTGCTATAACAGATTTTGCATCTCACAACCAGACAACTCATTTCAGTAAGCTGCACGCTGGCTTCAAACAAAATTCTAGAACACGCAAGAAAAAGTCACATAAGTGTTAATTAATTTAACTCTGTAATTAAGCAAGTGCAAGTATAAAACCAACAGAAGATGACATTCAATACAATTACTCAGAAGAAACTAGGCCAGAAAACACTGTTTGCAAACTCAATGCAAACATTGTAGGACTTCTGACTTAAAGATTCTCCTGCAATTCTAATTTAGCCCCTCCATATGTACGCATTATGATAGCCCTTAGTTACGTTATAACATGCTATTTCTCCCCCACAGGACTTAAGTCTCATTTAGTGTTCAGGCTAGACCTGTCTCTAAAAAGAACCAGAGCCATGTGATGAAGAAGGCTATCCACAAGACCAATTTCACAGCTGAAAGGTATGTAGTCTACAAAAAAAAACCCTGCAAGAACAGAAAGGATTGTCCTCACTGCTTAAGCATCTTGTTGCTGCCATGAGCAATTAGGTGCTACCTCATGAATGCTGCAAAAGAACGGCCTGCAATGCAAGAAAAACTGCTTAAGCCAAGTTTTCACAGGCAGCTATTGATTCTGGTCCTCGTACTCAGAGGGCATAACCCGAGGTCTCCTGTGAGGCTGAGCTGCAGAACTGCCGGGAACTCACAGCTGAAGGTCTAAGAGATATACCATGAATGCATTAAGTGCTAAATAATGCTATATACTTTATATAGATCAGATCAAATCCTTAATTATTAAAACTAGCTACCTAATATTAATGAATATTTTTTTCCTTATTCTCTAAACCTGAGTTCGTCACCTGCCAAGCAGGGATACATGTGCCTTTATATCACAGGATCCTGTGAAAAGCAGACCGATGGAACATTTCAACATTAGGCAAACACCACATTCTGATTTCACAGGCAAGTTTGAATGAAAGTCACTAAATTAAGTACAGACCCTCTACAGAATAACTCATCACTAATTTAACACCATCTGCCCTGCATGTTTAGCATCACAGGGCAGTCACTAGAAAAAAGTGGTATGATCAGGTGGTGTTGCCGTGCCCATATGGTTAGCCACTCYGTAAGACTAACACTACTTTCTTCAGGTTTATGCGCAGGCCCGAAAAAGATTGTCCATACAAACCAAATCCAAAAAGCTATGAACTAACTCCAAAAAGCTACGGATCACGGTGCTGAGAGAGTTCACAGACACCCCTAAACAGGGTTATGGTGCTCTGGACAGCTCTCCCCAGCAAGCAGTGCCTCTTTTCCTCCCCCCTGACTCCCCATCACCCTGTACCTCACCCCTGCTCTCACTCAAACACCTCTGGCTCCTCTGCCGTCGCTGAAGTTGTCTCAACCAAGTCCCCTTGACTAACTCTTCTCTCTCTCTCTTTCTACCTTTATCTCATCTACTGCTGAATCCTGCGGGGTGTGAGTGGAATCTGACACATCCAAGTATGTGAAAACCACATTATTATTTTTTTCCAAAGACTTACAGTTTGGATGGCTGTGAACATTTTCCACGGGAATGGCAAGAGATATTTCTGACAGAGACACCATCTGCCTGCCATATAACAAGCCCTGCTTTCAGACCATGAGAACGCTGCAGCTTTTCAAAATAAAAATCCATCTCACACAACAAGACAAGCCAGTTTTCTCTAGTTTTCTTCTCTGTAAAGTTCTGAAGATTTCAAAACAATTCCTCCTAAGGCAGACACATGGTCAGAATCACATAGCCTAATGGTGGAAATCTGGCATAAGCATACAGGAAAGTAGCAGGCAGTTTTCACTATAAACCATAGTATCTGTCCTGCTTCCACGCCACAGAAAGAACAGCAGCTACAAATAATCTTAAGCAAGTCACTATTTCATTTACAAGAGCCACAACCTAATTAGAAACACAGGCCATGGTTCYGTAAGACCCCGAACTCTAGTTTTGAGGAGAGCAGAAGCACTGCAATGCCCCACTGAACTGGTACAGCCTCACTGGTGGAGAGGCCACGCATGGGTACGGCCCCACAGACCTTACACCAGACGCTGTGGACGCTCCAGCTTTGCACRGAGGATGCACCGTATCACCGCCTATGGCTGATTCAGCAATTCGCAATTGCACGCTTACATTTGTTCCAAATCAAATTTGTGATCTAAAGATGTATGCAGATGATATTAAGAAGCATGAAAACACACCACAGGCTATAGTAACTCTGTGTAACATTTGGGTTTATGAGCACTTCAGAAAGTCTAAGAGTTTTCTGTTCAACCACAGCAAGACAGTAGCAGAGTTTGTTTAGAAACAAAAGGTGAAAGCAACTAGCTTCTATATTTATATTAGCAGCTTCACTGAACCTAACAGTTCGCTTCACAAGCAACATCATTTTCCTATCCGCTGTGAATGACTATTTTAGCATCCGCTGAACCATGGCTTTCCTCAAAGAAGTTACAGAAGCTGAGACACCTCTCTGCTCTTTGAAAGTTAATGCACACCTCTATGAGCACTTAAACCATAAACTTGATTGTATGTAAACACAATTCAGATACTGCAAAACTGAACATTTTAAAATAGCTTGTTTTGTTTTCAGAAGTGTGAAGAACTGGAGCAAACCTGTCTGCCCCTTTGGACTTTCTTCTGCCAGAGGAATACATAAAGTTACTGGAGATCTGATTGCCTGTGTCTAGATGCCTCGTTAAACTACACCTTACCTACAACAGCTAGTACGTGTAAAGGATACCCCTAAAATGAAATCTGCTCATGCCAACAACACAAGGTAGATCCTTAAAGTTTCATTTACAACAGATTTCTAGTGATCTGAATCCCACTAACTGAAAAAAGTGCCAGTTTATCTCCATATTAGACTCCAGTTTAYCCAAGCCCTTGGGCTCACAGAAGCAGAACAGATCATTAAGTGTCAGATACTTGAAGTGATATAAACAGCTACACACAGCTTGAGTAATAAGTGACTTTAGCGACATTAGCAACAGACACCCATAAGAGAGGTTACGGGATGCAATTTAATTTAAAAAATAACAACAGCAGATGTTCCCTCCTCAGTTGCTACTTAATGATGAATAATTATGCTAGTGGACCACGGAAGTCTGAGCAAATCCAACTAATACAGATTTCAGGCCCTAGACTCGGGATAGCTCAAACCTTACCATTCAGTATTTCCAAGATTAACTACTTGTTTAGAAACTCAGCTAAACAGCAAGCCTGACATTTTTATCCTCTATCTGTAGCAGAGCATCTGGCAGCAAGCACATGCAATGTAAAAATGACGGCAACAGAACGCTAATCACCAGAGCAAGCCATAAGGGAAAAAATGTTTACAGTGTTATTCACTCCCTGGGTCCCCTG
This sequence comes from Oceanodroma leucorhoa, assembly GCA_030449065.1. Taxonomy (NCBI): domain Eukaryota; kingdom Metazoa; phylum Chordata; class Aves; order Procellariiformes; genus Oceanodroma; species Oceanodroma leucorhoa. Next base: position 1,813,106 of record JASVER010000132.1, on the reverse strand, counting down.
ACTTTGGTCAGCTACACACTTACAGAGTTCAAATTAACAGGAGATATTTTTAATTTGTACATTTGATGCAAATAAAGTCTTGCACTGCTCGTTTTTCAGCTTACAGAGATACAGAACACTTGCTGAAAAACAAATCACTGGGGATACCAACATATTTGTTTTGAGACTCCAGCCACCGACTCTAAACAAGAGCCTAAGCAAGCCAAAGCCTACGGAAAACAAATCTTTGTTTAAATCAGAGACTCTCCAAGCACAAAACTACTGTGAAAGCCTTCCGAGGCGGGCCAGATGGGGGACTTCATGAACTGTCTCCAAATACTTGCGCAGCAATTGTCAGCCTGCCTAGAAATTAAGATTCCTTTCACACATGCACCCAATTATTGCCAGGTCTCCTCTCTGCCCTCTGAATGTCACTCGCCTCGCTAATTAAATCATGGGCCTGAACTCACCTCTTCCAGGGCTTACCCTGCTCCCACGGGACACCATCCCCAGTCACTTGAACCTAGGGAATCCTTCACCATCAGGGTAAAGCCCAGGACCCTCTTCTTCCCTTAAAACCTCAACCACACASACACACAAGGCAGACTCTTTCCCAAGTCCTCAGACTCATCCATTCTCCCCATGACCCCCTGCTTCCCCACCCCTACAGAACCCCACACGGATCCCTAGATTCACCCAACCCCACCGCAGACCCATAGCTCCCCATCCTCTCCTGAGCCCCAGGTCCCTCATCCCTGCTCACAGACCTCTCCATCCTCCCCTACACCCCCAGATCYGTCACCCTCACAACAGTCCCACAGCCATCCCCGTTGTCCCCTGGACACCCACAGCCACCACTTCGGTCCTTCAGTCCCACTGACCCCCACCACCCCCACCCTCAAACCCACCATGCCTACCCCAGTCCCACAGACTCCCCCATCCTCTCCCACACCCCCATACTGCCATCCCAACCCCACAAAACTCCCC
>JASVER010000132.1:1709480-1811317 GCA_030449065.1 Oceanodroma leucorhoa | reverse complement strand
CACAGCGCCGCCCCGGGAGCCCCCTCAGCCGCGGGGGGGGGGCGGGTGCCCTCTGCCGCCTCCCGCCGGGTGTCGGGGAGGAGGAGGAGGGAGGCCCTGCCCGGCCCCTGGTGCCTGCCGCTGCCTCACGGCCTCAGTGCGCGGCGCCGGGAGGGTCTCGGCCCGTCCTGAGGGAAGGCTGGGAGGGGGTGAACGCCACACCCCGGGCAGCCCGCCGGAGTGCCTCACGCTCGGCTTTAGTCCCCCTACCCGGCCCTCCTCTGCTGTCCTCTCCTCTCCTCTCCTCCATCCCGTACGCTTCCAGCCCCACAGCCTGTCCTGATCGTTTACTGCAACCTATCCTGCTCATCTACCGCCTACCTGGCCGGAGGCCGGCCSGGCGGCTGAGCCTGTGGGGTCTCTTCCACATGGCTGGAAATACTTTGCCAAAACATCCCAGAAAAAGATATCCTGAACTAACTGACACTGATCAGAAAGTTACCCGACTGGAAATACTTCTGGAATACCAGCATTTTCGTTTAAGAAAATTTCCTTTTTTGGTAGTTTTTTAAAAACTTTTGTGTACTGATGTTATATTTAAAGTTTTAATCTGCTTTTTGCTTTTATCTTGTGCTTGCACTCCTTTCAGAGCTAAGAAGTATCTGCAGCGTTTCATTTCGGTGTAACAAAGGAGGGCCTTTGCTCTACAAAGGATGGTGATTTCAGTCCCAGCCAAGCCATTGCTGCCTATAATGATCTTAAAGTAAAATCTAAACTGTAAACACGTCTGCTGTTTGGTTACAGTACGAAATGCCAGCAGCAGCGCTGCATGACAGCTGATGTATTTTGAAAGAACGCAATAATAATCAAGTCAAACGACGAAAACAACAATAAATTCCAGCATGAGACTCTGAATCGCCTATACAAACATTCCCGACCTTTTCCCAAAATCCTCTTCTGCGCAGAATTTCAAAAGTAAGTATTTCTGTTGCAGTTTGGCGCCAAACCCCATTTCAAGATGTCCCCCTTTCCCCTGAAACGCAAAACTTGTGCTGCGATTGGCTCGGCAAGTGGATCTTGCTTTTCTGAACCGACGTCTGACCTAAATGCTCCTAGTCCCTCACGCCTCCGGGCTGGTGATGGAAGAGCYTCCTCCATCATCACCTTCCTACCTGACTTCAGACCTGGCTGCTTTCCAGCTCCCCCGGACTCYCCAAAGAGCAGCAACAGCTTCGGTCTTAGCAAATTTATCGCTGGTAGCTGCCTGCTTGATTGAGCTTTTCAGCAGATGTGTCACAATATTCATTTATGACCATTAAATCAGTTAATAGCTTTGAATTATACACTCCCTTCTGACCTGCCAGGAGGAATTTCATACCTACACGGAACACCGTGACAGGGGGACACTTCAGGCTAATTGGCCACAGAGGGTTTTTAATCAGTGAGTCTTTCAGCTCGTAACCATAAGAGTGGAAAGTATATAGGAAGTTCTGCTCTTCTAATCACTGTGGTGAAAGAGAAATTGCTCACACACCTCCCCACAATAAACTTCACTTACTTAGCAGCATGAGGTGTAAAAAAATAAAATGGCAAACTGAAAATGGAGTTGCAGATTACATGCAAGTCTTTAACTGGGTGGATGTGGACCAGCCTGAACAGCTCTGGTTACTGAGAGAGAGCCCTCCATACCACGGGTTCCCCACAGGCCATTTCCTCAGCCTCTAAAGCCAGAGTCTGGGCACGTGTGTTTATTTGCCATTCAGACGTAGTCTAAATGTCAGGCTCCAGGTATTTTCTAATGCATCTCACTTAGGGAGCCATGGACAGACAGGCAACTTGTTCATCTAAAGTGATCAAAACCAAAACTGAGGTTCATCTTTGGCTTAGGATTCCTGAACTGCGTGATAAAAATCATCACAAAAGCATTCGCAAAACTAATACACTAAATGAGTGTGAATTTGCACCAAGCTGTTTGAGAAATGCAGAGAATACAAAATCAGCCTGTTTCAGCAACAACCCTCATTTAGTCTCTTAACTAAAGAATCTGTTCACAGTAGCAATAACTAACCATGCCTGAAGTTGTGAGAAAAGAAGGTTCTTAACATCCTAATAGTGTGTCGCTCAAAGAGAACCAGTGCAGTGTTACCTCTTACGCTTATGGTATTTTCTYGGGCAGAGCCACTCTCAACTGGGTTTCAACAATGCGCCCTCCTGAAAGGCTTGCCCAGAGACCAAGCAAACTTTCGATAGCCTTCTCTGGTGAAGTTAGCAGGCAGCTTACGTGCTGAGATGCTGCCAAATCCACCTGAGCATAGGCACGGATTTATCACTTTGAGAGATCCCTGCTTCACTCACGTTTTTTTYGGTGCAATGAGGGAGGAGCGAGAAATTGCTGCTGCTCTCTGGAGGTAGGATGAGCCCAGCAAGACTGAAGAATGTGGTGTAGGCACCAGGCAGGAGACAAACAGCTCTTTTTTTTCCGTGGGCTTGTCAAAAGCTTGGCAGAAGAGACAGGAAAATGCAGGCACTCCTCCGCTATAAAACAGCCTGTAATGGTGACGGGACCCATAGGAAGCCCCACATGGTCACTGGGCCCCAGTTTCCCTATAACCCATTTCTGGGCTGCCATTCTTGATTGGGAACAAGGGGGCAATATCCATGCAGCCATCCTGTCCACCGATAACTTTAACCTTAACCTCGGTCATCTCTGCCTTGAACGCAGGGATATGATATTCAGCAGAAATGTAATATTCAGCAGAAGGACCTGCGCTAGATTATTTTACTGCATTTCTTTTTAGTGAGCATTTAACTTGCCTGCTGGAAGTCACTGGCTGATTTTAACAAAAGGTCACCAAAACCACATAAACCAAACGCAAATAAACACATTCTTAGGATATGTCTGCCAGCCTGCGCACAGACGCTTTTAGGGCTAAAGTCATTGCTGGTGTGTCTGTTCTGTCATGCCCATGAAGCTGATTGCTTACTGAGCCCTGAAGTTATAATTAAAATGCAGTCTGCTACACTTAGAAGAATAATCGAGGGTATTGGAAGTCAAATGAAGGTTTCATGGATGTCAAGAAACATATCATTTGAAAAAGGTGAAAAATGCAACGCACAGGCCAGCTCAAATGCTAAAGATCTTCCGTTGGTTTTTTTTGGCTGCAYGGACTATTTTTGGCAGGATCGAGTTCACGGTCTTTCAAAACCATTCTGGGTAAGATTATATTGCAAGAGGATACACAAAGTCTCTCCATGGAAAGCTGCTAGCAATAGCTGTGAATTCACAGCGCTCGTATGGAAAAGTTTTGCTTGGCTAGGCGGTGGGATGCATCATTGCTTGTGCTCTGAGCATGATTGTATCAGCATTTACCACCACTGTGTCCCGAGAGGCAGGGAAGAGCTGGTATTCATTTCTGGATGTAAAATAAATCTGCAAAAGCAAATAGCTGACAATTAATGGCACTGATGAGAATTTGATACATTAGAACCTCATGGAAGACATGCGATACAGGGATATTTACGTGGGTGCTGGAAGATGGGAGACAGGGCTTTGGTAACGACTGCTCCGTGTCCAGACTCGCTTATACGCACTGCTGCAATAAAGGGTGGCTTTTCCCACCTCCCCTTTACGAGTGTAAATGACTGTGTAACATTCCCTGCAGAGGAGAACTGGCCTGTTCACGTAGACACAGGAATGAAGTCCTTCTGCCTCCTTCAATCAGCCTTCCAACATTTTTGCCTTCCAACAGTTTCTCTTCTTTACAAGTACCAGGTGACCTCACTGCTTGGATGACTTCCAACAAAACTGCACGTTGGTTACATGGCCCAGGAGCCTTCATCTCATTGCTTGCACAAAGACCTCTGCCAGCTAGGCTTCTCTACAGAAATGCTGTGGAGCTTTGGCTGTGCTCATGGACTGTCATTAGAAATGGGCAAAAGGGATTTTAGGAGACCTAGGAAAAGGTATCACAGCTGAGCCTGTGTAAGCACTAGGCTTTCTGAGCTATTTAGTGTTTATCTTCTCAGGCAGCTTCTAAAGGGCTCTGTAATGGCAGCAAGAATCCCCTTCCATGGGCAAGGACACGGGCGTGTCCTTACACTTCTGAGTAAGGATAAACCCCATTCATTTGCTCTGTTTCACCTGCTGCCGCTTCCTGAGGGGTATCCCACTTCTGTCTTTCACGGAGCAAGGTGCCTCAGGGTTTCCAGTTCTCCTCTCTCGTCTGGGTGGAACAGACTGGGGGCTTACTGCTTTTTTTCTTCCACATCTCTAAATTTGCCATCCCTTTTCCCACGGCCCAAGGAGGAGAACTGAGAATGAGGGAATGGACTACATATCGAATCGTATAAATAGACAGATGGCTTCACTCAGATCAGCAGTCACCCATGGACTCTTCCAGGGTAGGGAAGAGCTGAAATTTCAAAGTTCAAAATGTACAGACACACACACACACACACACAATCCCTTTTTACCCCATCTCATCAGCCATAAACAGGAGGCACTTGCTGGGAAGGCTGGTGTCCCTGTTTCTGGAATAGCAGAGACCCAGCACTGAAGCAAAGATAAAAAGCCTCAGACATCCAGCCTGCTCGCTTTTGCAACAGACTTCTACTTTTTCTTTTTTTAATTTCTAATTGTGTTCGCAGGTCCATAAAGCTGCCCTTGAGAAGGAAGGGCTGGCTGATAGTCACCACAGAGTCGGACCACTTGGGCTGGAATATATAAAGAGAGGAAAAGTCGCTCATGCAGCAGCAGACGGAAATGCTGTATACAAGTTCCTGGAAATGTAGCATTTARTGGAAAAAACATCCTGGGAACATTAAGCTAACTGAGAGCTACTATGGCATTAAGCAAGCAGAGGCTGGAGGAAAGCAGAGCATCAGAATATGATTTCAGCGTGTGGTTGTTAAGGCACATGCCATTCCTTTGTTTGCCTTATAAGGGGAGTGTTGCACACCATGATATTGCTAAATACGAAATAAATTGTTTGCATTTGGGGGTTGGTCGTCTCACCTCTTCCCTCCCCAGGACACCCGGGGGATGSTGGCTGGGGTGTGTGTCATCTGAAGCATTTTCCTTGCCAATAGATGGCAGGATTTTGGGCCATTTTAAGGCATGGGTTGCACAGTAAGGCTTGTAACGCTGTTACATTTTGTTCTGCACTCAGACAATCAGAGCTTAATGCTCAGGAGAGTTGGTATCAGGACAGGCCAGAAAATGACGAATAAAACCATTTTGATGATAAGATTGAGGGGAAAGTCATGTGATTGGAGTCTTGCATTATCACCCTGCTATTRTTGGTCTGGTGCTATTCCCAGAGGGAGTGAGGGAGGTCGAGAGGCTGGATTCAGCTGCCTAAACACACCTACTGCTTGAGAAACCCTGAGGTATCCCCCAGGCTCCAGCTGCTGTCCCAGGAAGCCCTCCGTCACGTTGGKCAGCCCCATGCCTGCCCCCCTGCTCTTACGCAGGCAGAGGTCCAGAGCCAAAGGGCAATGACACCCATGTCACTYCATGGACTGTGACACTAGTCACAGGATCTAGAGCATGGGTGACATGCACTGACCAGCCCAGGTAACTCCCGCAGCATGGACAGAGCTGCTGCGTTTTTGGAAAGAGGTCTGCTGGAGGGAGCAGAGAAGGCAAGCAGGCACCTGAAACTGGGGACTACCCCTTGCTCGATCTCGGGAGCTGGCAATGGCTACTACCAGCCCCAGCTTGGTGGGAACACTTCCCATCTTACAGAATACCCCGCCTCACCTTGGGTCAAAGGATTTGTTGTACGGCTTTGTCTGGATCTGTGGCTACTGCAAGCTGTGAGACCCAGCGTGCTCTGGACAAGACTGAAAAAGACTGTTTTTTTCTAGCTCATCAAAGGGCTGTTGGTGTTAAACCAACCCCTGAACACCCCCGATCCCCGTGTGTTGAAACCACCTTGGCACAAACGTCCTGAGAATCACTCGGTGGCAGAGAGAGACATAACACCAGCTCAACGGTGCTGCACCCCAGAGAGCTGCCTCCAGGGCAGCCTGGTGTTCTTGGGTTTCTGTCTCCTGTTTGGTCTTTCGTTGGCTTTTCAGTGCAAATGAACCTTCAAAATCTGTCTTCAGGAGCTTTCTTACGTCTCTGCTGAAACAACAGAYCTTGCACTGTAGTTCAGCACATGACTCCAAATGCAGCACCCGTCCTCAGAGAGCTCATTCCTCTCTGTGCCCTTCCCTTTTCCCTTGGGAAGTCAACCAAACAGCAGTTATAAACTTCTGTGGTCATGTTTTACAGATCACTTATATAAGTTTTTCCCTGTGCTCTGGCAGTTTGAGCTGTTTTATGGTTTACCAGGGCTTTTCCAGAGCCCGCACACGATATGGGAATGGAGATAATTAGTTGTAGGAGTCACTGTATCCCACCCTTCTGTTACAAAAGCACAGCTGGAGCATTTGCCCAGGAAGTGGAAAACATTTATTTGACTTCCTTTCTGAAAAAGTACTAAAATCCCCATTTTCACTAGGATAAAAGTTACGGCACATGAGAACCAGAAAGAAGTACTGACTGACACACCCAGTTCACTGAATCCCACTCCCTCTACAGAAGAGGTTGTGGAACCCCTGGATCCATCAAAGCAGGAAGCATGAGCGAGCATGACACTYACACTCCTCTCAGGTTTAGATTGTTTTGGGGAGCAGCAAGCCTGAATTTCTTTAGGCTGCAGAGATTTAACTCATCTCCCATTTTCTGGCCGAGTGGCTTTACAATTCTTGCAATGGCACCAGTACCATCCAACAAAGTGGCTGGGAAAGAGCCCTACTCCTTGCACGCAGGGAATAAACAGACCCTTTTGCTAGCAAGTGTTTTGGACTCTGGATCCTGCATGGGTGAAATCTCTTGCCTGCAATCCCARTTCAGATGGCCACACTCTCCTGCACACTCCAAATTAGCAGTTCCTAGGTGACTCCTACTCAGCAGGAGGAATGCTTGGGAGATTTTTGCCTCTGCACACRCACCGGAGAGACACCTGGGCTCCAGCTCCAGACTGCGGGCTGGGCACCTATGGTTAGATACCGCAGATTTGGCAGTACTTACGTTATTGGTGTAACCGAATATACTAGACTATGGTGAATGCTAAGTGATACTGATGAACTCTTTGTGGGCAACAGGAATCTTCCCGTGGCTTCTGGGTGGCCTTTGGACCAGAGCAGAGGGTGTTCAAACCCACCAGAACCTGCCTATGGGGATGATGGAGAGTACTGGTATCGACTTCCTCAGCCACCCACAGATCCGAGTCATCATTATATCGTGGCCAAATGAAGGTATCTGCTTCTCTTCCCAGCACCAGCCAACACTGTTACACCCAAAGCTCAACTGGACACCTTTTACTGAAGACAAATATATTTTACTTCTGAAAAACAKATTCCTGTAGCTGATATCTTCTCATATAGACAAAAATAGATCAATTTTAATCATGCTTACATTGCAGATCCCATAAGCCAACTATTTTAATAGGTTCTTTCTGAGTCCTTTTCTCTGGGCTTGGAATGTACTCAACACCAATAAACCGAAAGACTTAGCAGGATGTTTTGCCTCATTAAAATGCTTGGTGCTTTTGACTGTATTCTGTTCTTTCAGGGCTGCTGTGTTTTCATAGATCCTCATCCTGAAAATGAGGTAAGGGTCAGGAAAAAGGCTGTGGAAACACAACCTTGCCTCCTCCCATCCAACTGTTCCTGCGTGCTTTCAGAGTCCTCGCCAGACCATTCATTCTCCAGCAGCTAACACCACGTAAAGTCATGTATACCCAAAATTCAATGAAAACTCCTTCCTTCAACAACAACAAAAAAATCCAAAACATTTAAAAAATGCTTTTCATAAAATATCCAGTATTCCCACACAGATTTCAGTGCCGAAAAACCTTTTAAGGCCCCAGAGTCAGTGACGAGGGATCCTATAAGCAGGCTCTTGCTTGGGCCAGGTCTTGCCCCATCTTGGACGACAGCTGCAGGATCCTCGCACATTTTCACCAGGTGGTTCCTCTGCTGGTTAAAACTTTGTCACTGTTGTGGCAAAAATCCTGAGCCAGGCATTTTCTAGATGAGGTGATTCAGCAGCAAGTCACCGACCTAATGGACTGCAGAAATGGGGAGTGTTTCTCTGCTGGATGTCTCCATTCTCCCTGCAGGCTGGATTTTAGTCCAGTTGTGARCCGTCCCCAGCTGCATGGCTCAGAGGTTATTTCCACTCCTTGCCCAGCATTTTCTCTTGATAGTCGGGTGGAGATTTATTGAGAAAGGGAGAAGGAGGCAGGGGACCCGAAGGGGCTGTGTCCTGCAGGGAGCAGAGACAAGCAGCTGTGGTCTCTCCCAGGCCCAGACCGAGCAGAGCAGCCTCTCACCCTGATGCATTTTGCCTCAGCTTCCCCTGCCACCAGCTTTCATTGTCTTTAAAAATCACCAGCTACTGGGAACTTTCTTGCTTTGTGATCGCTGTGATCAGCCATTTCTYTTGCATAAGCAAAATAAGCTCTGTTTCCTTGGCCTTTCCCTGTAAAGCAKAAGCCTGACCTTGAATCGCTTCCATAGGTCTTATTTCAGCATTTCCCATTTATTCGCCTTCTTTATTGAGTTGCGGGTGACCAGACTGGACACAGCATCAGTGATGGATCACACAAATTAATTCTATCTCCCGTTTCCTACTGGAAGCATCTCCACRCTTCCCTCTGCAGGTCAGGGGGAGGGTTAGGTGGAAACAAGCTTTCTGCTGCGGGTGTGGTGCTTAACATCTCTGGAACGTCGCTAAAAGCAAAAGGCTGCTCTTGGAATACCATCTACAGGCGTTTTTATGGGGTGGAAGCCATGCAGAAAGTTCACAGTCATGCAGTTCAGTTTCAAGACTGCTTTTATTTTGGTAATATTGGCATCTCACAGCTCCTGTTAATAATCCCTCCTGGAGAGGGCAACAGATTCCCTATCCCTAATTTATAAGCTTTGTCTCGCACGTGTGGGCGAGAGCAGCGAGGCCTGCATTAAAGACCCGTTATCGCGCGCAGAAGGAAACCAGACAGGGAGAAATGCTCCTTAATGAATCATGCGAAAAAGCCCTCAGCTGGAAACCATCATTGCCGCCCTAAGACATGGGAAATCGTTGACTAAATGCTRTTTTTAAAGAGCCCTCCTGACACCTAATTAGTATTTGCCGCAAGGAGGATGGTATGAGCGGAAGATTCGTGCGTGGTTTTTAAGCACTGTGGGGCAGGTGTCTTCTGCATCCAGCTGGTTTTGGGGCTGTAACCAGACAGGGAGCGCAGCACCGTGGCTGCGCCGGAGGGGGGACAGGTCCCCGCCCCGCAGGGTTAACCCCCGACACGAGCCCGGCGGCTCCRTCTCCGTCAGACCCTCGGCCCGAGGCTGCTTCCCACCACCCCCGAGTGCCAGCTGGGCTTTGAAGGCACCGGGGTCCCCCGGGATTTCCGCCGAGAGGGGAACGGGSCGGAGGCCGCGCCAGCCGGCGGGCCGGGAGGCGGCGCGGGACGCTAGGTGTCACTGCCCGCCCGCCCTGCCCGCCCCCGCGCCGGCCCCGCCGCCGCCCGGCCCCGCCGCCGCCTCCTCCGCCCCCCCGGCCCCGCCTGGGCCCGGCCCCTGCGGCACCGACCCCGGCCTTGCCCTTGCCGGGGTGCCCGCGGGAGCCGTGGGCCGCTCCCGGGGTGCCTGGCAGGGTCCCTTAGCGCCRGCTGAGCGCAGACACGGGGGGGAGGGCTTCCCCACCCCCGCGGGAACCCCCCGAGTGCTGGCAGCGCCGCTTGGTGTTAGGGTGCCTTATTCTGCGGTTCGACCTTCAGCCTGGCAAAGCCGTCCTTTCCCCGATTTCATCCCTAGGGAAAACTCTCCCCTGGGCACCCGGCCCCAGAGAGGCTGTAGCGTGGGGTCAAGCTGGCCCCACGCTCCTGGCACGGAGCAGAGGCCGTGGCACCCTCATCCCACGCCTGTGGCTTGTAATTAACACCAGGGATGGGGAATACTACGAGAGAATAAACATTGCTGYGGAGCGAGATTCTTCCCAGGAGATACGAGTAGAGCCAAGGGTGCCATAACACTGCAGGGTTTTAAAACCAGCTGGGTTTTGGCACGCCTGTTGCTCCCATGCGAACCCGAATTGGTACCGCAGGGGCAGATGAGCCAGACTTGCATCACCTTGGCCTGAGTGGGAGCTCCGGGCTCCCCATGCCCTGCAGTGCCTCTGCACGAGGGATGATTTGCCGGAGTGTCACGGACACGAAGCGCAGGAGCAATGCCTTGCAATCCGCGTGCCGAAACCTGCTCGTAAAAAACTGCCCACAGAGTGATTTTAAATACCTAGGGCACCGATACAAACAAGTCCCTTCAGGATCAGAGGAATTAGGGATACCTGCTTGCCTGCAGGTTTGCACCTCACCTTCTCTCAATTGATGATGGTAAGGCGTATAAGCGAGTACTGCCCCCGCTCAGCTGCGTTCTCACRCTGGAGCCAGCCACCGGCCTGTCCCCACTTAGCCTCTCCAAGGATTTTATCTTGCTCGTAGTTTATATCCCACACTACTCTGCTTGCCAGCTCTGCACTGGGTCGTGCTTCCTAGATATACCCCTGCTGCCACCCTGCCAGCAGCTCGTCTGGAAGCAGACTGCCTTCTGCAGCCAGTGTGGATGGGGTTTCTTCCAGCACCTCTCAAGTGGTCCTGGAGCCCAGCACTAGCTTTTAATAATGTTTTTGAGCAGCATGCAGTGCCGTTGAGCCCCAGCTGGTGCCAGGAGTCACGGTTTAAATAACACACAATAAATATTAGAATAGCCTGAGCTACGGAGAACTCCTCAGACACCAGTTTCTGAGGATGATCTAATACATTTCTTGGACTCGCTAGTCCTTCTCATTACTCTTCTGCATTTTTTCCCCCTGCTATTTTTCTTCCCTCCCAATAAAATGTTTTGGTTTTCTTTTTTTTTTTTTTTTTTTTTACTGCTTGGGTCTCTGAAATATTCAGCCATGGCAACAGGCTGGAGGAGCAAATTCCCCGGGTCCACCCGCGTGTCCTTGGGGTCTGGCGGGGAGCGAGGGGGGTGAATTCCAGCCATTCCCTCTCGCCGGGAGCAATGTTTAGTAAACAGACGCGAGCACACACATGCTAACCCCTGCCTGGCTCTGCCRCACACCCGCCAGCACAGTAAAGGCTTTTCTGCGGGCTTATCACATCTCCTCCCGTCCCCACGGACCAAGCGGCACCCCTCTCCTCGGCACCGTTCTGGGCTGGCATTTTTTGGGAGCAGCATTGGGGTGGAATGCAAGCCCCTGGCGTCGGGACAGGAGCTGACATTCCCGGCCCCAGGCTGAAGAATGTGGACATAGTGTCCGCTCCAAACTCCAGCGCTGGAGTTCATTCACCCTGTGCCCCAGGCGAGGGGGACGCCGGGATCCGAGCGGGACTCGGCCCTCGGTGACAAGGCTGCTGTAATCCAGGGGCTGATGCAGTCCCCCATCACYTCCAGACACTCAGAGGATCTCCCCATGCAGGCCACATCTTGCTAGGGTGTCTGGGGAATTGCTTCTCCTTGTTTTGGTGGCTCTGTGGCCTCTGCCCCTCAATCTGCAGATACATCAGCCTTTTCTTGGGAAAGTCRGGAGAGCGTGAGGTGTGCTGGAGGCTGCTGGATGAGTTGGTTTCAACGCAGCAGGCAGCTCTAAATCTGGAGAAGGCAGGAGCGTGCAGCCAACCCCTCCTCGGCAGGCCGGCGGCAGGGATGCTCCGGCCAGGCGGCAAAGCGGGGACCACCGTTTAGGAACCGAGCACCCCAGTGTGATGGGTGTTACTTAAGGACGCAAAAAAGGCAGTGCAGGCTGAAGGTCTCATGAGGCTTCTATTAAGCAAAGGTGACCTGCTTTGGCATCTGTATTGTGGCAGAAACCAGAATTGAATGYAAATTCAAGCCCTAAACCCCTTGCTAGCTTTCAGCTCATCTTTCTAAGGCAMACACGGGCATTACAATTCCCCCTGCCCCTCCGACACACCCAGGCAAAGGCCGGCAAGGACTATTTATACACTTTATACACACCACTTGGATTACCGCATGGCATCCAGGTTTTTTGGAGCGGGGTCTCATGAACCAGAACAGTTTTGCATCAGTACAGTTCTCACCAGTTCATGGGTTTGAAATCAGATATGACAGAGTTACTCGCCATTTTCTTAGACTGGATCATACAGGCCTTTGTGGCTTAAAATAGCAAAACTTCAGCAATAACAATGATACAACACGGTTCAGGCAGAAAGATCCCCACTGATTCACGACCCTGTTACATCAGCATTACGACACCAGGGAAATGCTGCTCATTCCACCGGTTTTCAAGGATGGTGAAGTTCCGAGATTGCAGGAAAGCTGAGAAAGTTGGGGARTTTTGAAAGAATTTGCGGAATTCTCATTTTTGAACATCAGAATACGAGAGGAGGGTTATTCCCAGCCCCTGGGAAACCGGTTCAAGACCAGATGGATAAAATGAAATAAGGTATCACAAAATCTACCTTGGTTCTGTGCCCAGGGCGGAGGTGAGTGTGGCAACACCATCCCAACCCGCTGTGCCGGGGATGGAGCTCGGCAGCAAACACCCCGTGCGGGACCGCAGGCTGACCCAGCGTTCCGGGGAGGCTCAGCGGCGCAGGCTCCCATTCCTCCCCTACCTGCCCCAGCTTCTGGAARGTCTCCAGGTGTTGCACAAAAGCAAAGCACCAGTGGTTTGTTGCAGAACCTGAAGGAAGAGGCAACGCTTGCCTCGGCACGTTGGAGCCAGCCAACACTTTCTAGTCATGCTCTTAAAGTCGAGCTCGGGGAGCATCCAGGGTTACCCGYGAAATTCTTGTCTGCAGGAGGGAAGACCGACTGTTCCTGAGCCCTTGATGTGTCCACGGGTAGCACAATCAAGCCCACGTCTTTCAGTTCTCAGAGCCTCCTGTCGAAACACAGAAGGAGTTGACCCGTGTCCCTGGCCACCTAGGACATGAGGACAGCAGGGCTGAGCTGCAGAGAGACCCGTTGCCCCAAAATGACATCTTCAAGGGAAAGAAAAGCCCAGAAAGCAGACCCACCGCAAAGGCTRTCCACCCCATTCTTCCAGCAAAGGAAGGGACTGAGCTTGTTTTGGTCCGACAGTGGGAACAGTCCGCCCCAAATGGAGATGCTTGGGAATGCTCTGCTCGTGCTGGCTTTCAAGGGTTAAGCCTTGTGTTTGTTTTACAGTGGTAGGGCTCACCCTGGCATGCTGCTGCTTTGTCATCCCAGGATTTTGTTCCCTGGCGTGTGAGCGRGATCTGACAGTCGGGGAGATGCGCAGCTGTGCTGTGCTTCCATTGTGCAATGCAAGGCTGTGTGTGGAGGCAGCAAGAGGGATCCACAACACGACAGGAGCCTGTACGCTCATGATTCCATTCCTAAGTATTTGTGCCGTGGTCACGCCAAGGATCTCTAGTTCTAGCACCGAGGATCCCCAGTTCTAGCACCAAGGATCCCCAGTGCTAGCACCAAGGATCCCCAGTGCTGGAGCCAGGACAGGTTGTGGAGCTGGAGATGCTCCAGATTCAGAGTCGTTTTCAGTGCTCTCCCACCTGCCGGGGCACCAGCCACCAAGGAGCGGTGGGAATGGAGATGGACCGTGAAATGGAGATGGTGTTTGGACCATGGGAGTGGAGACGGTGTTTGGTCGAGCATGAAGAGCATGTGGTTTGGAAGRGTTGGGGCTGGTTCTGCCTGAAAGCAAGCAGAAGCCAAGGGGGATGATGTGATGTGATGTCTTACTTGCTTTACCACAGAGTGATGCTTTCTGCAACCTCAGCCTCCCGAGCAAGCCCTCCTGCTGCCCATGGTGCAGCAGTCCCGAGGGCGATGCTCATTCCCCCTCACTCCTGTTCCTCTGCAGCACAAACACCCACAAAGCCCCCAGCTGCCTCCCTGAGCTCCGCTGCAGCCGTGGCACACATGCCCCTCTCTTGCATGGGTCGTCTTTTCTCTTACAGTCCTCTCGGACCTTGCAAAGACWAAGTGGGCTCTCCTGCTTTAGCTGCCCGGCTTCCCTCGCACCCTCCTGGCTGCAGCTGCCTGGCAGGGCAGGGACTCTTTGCTGGCTTGGAGCTCACCCGGCAGCACTGCCAGCAAATGCCTGGCATAGAATAGGAGGACAGCAGGGATTACGCCCTGCAAGAAGGAATAAACAAGAAAGCAGAGCGCAAGAAAAAATAGCTGGGACTCACGATCTGGTCTTCCCGACGTGCCGGTGAGCCGTGCATGGGGAGGCCGGGGTGCTGGGCGATGCTGAGCCTCCCTCCCCGCCGGCCCACGGTCCTCCCCAAGCCAGGTCAGCTCCGAGCATCGCTCAGCCTTGGAGCCAGCTAAACGTGGTGAAGAAAAAGCAATGCTGCTRGTGAAACAGATGTGCCATAAAGCCRAGCAAGATGGGGAGAAATGAATGGAAGAGGAGTGAGGACCAAGATGAAAATATAGGGGCTTTTGGGCAGAAGCGAGTTGTGTTTGGGCCCCAGACAAAGAGCCTCCCGGGTGCTGGAGACACACATTTAACTCTGCAGGGACACAATCCAAAATAGCCGCCACAGGGTAACGTCTCCGTGGCGGCTCTATTCCGGGATGGAGCCAGTCCTGGTCTGGTGCACGGGGCAGAAGCTCAGGAATAGCCCCGGCTGGCGAGCGCGGCCCTGCTGTGCTTTCCTGCGTGGAGGGGACCTCGCTCGCACCACGAGCATCTTCCCTGCCCRTCTCCAGCCAATGTTCGTCAGGGAGGGCCGGGGAGAGGGACCTGCCTGCCAGTTTTCCRGCTGATTTCATTTTCTTAGAATTTCCTCTGTTGGTTCTGTTTCTTTTTTTTTTTTAATTCCACTTTTTTTTGGGGGGGGACAGCTGGAAAAAATAATATGTTTTGGTTACCGTGGAAACACRCTCCTAAACTTTTGGTGGGTCCAAGACATGCCAGGAGTTCCAGGACGGCCAGTCACGGTGGCGGAGGCTTGCCCTCGCTTCCCGAAAGCAGCAGGCGCTGCTCTCCGGCAGGTCTGGGCACACGTGGCCCCGACCTACCCTCCGTACCGACCCCTGTTTACTCGGCAAATACGGTGTTGCTTACAAATTCCTGGGGCATGCCATGGGACAGCCAGTGTAGTGTTACTTCATGCTGGACCCTATGCAAGAGGAAAAAAATAAAAGGACCGTGCTTTAAGGCTGTAAAAATGCGGGTGGGAATATTTTCCAGCCTGTGTCATTTTCCGTCGAGGCCAAAATTCACATTCTGCCTCTCGCTGTTTGTGTTTTTCTCCCTGAAACTCRTTTTTCTCTCATTTCAGGCTCTGTAATGCCTTTCTCACCCCCCTCCCTGCAGCTTCCAGCCTGCGAGCGGGGCCGGCAGCCGGGGCAGCCGGGCTCCCCGGGGGGGGCACGAGAGAAGGGGGTCGTCCCCAGCACCCGCCATGGGGACCGGGCATCTCCCCCATCCCGGCTCTGATGGTGGCTGCGGCATCCCATCTTCGCTTCGAAGTGTCAGCTTGAGATGAAACACGCTCCGATTTTCTTGACTGAAGAATTAGGAAATTCAAGGGAAGTGATTCTCCCCCCCCCGYCACCCAGTGAAAAATTTCAAGGAAGCCTTGTACACGTAAAATTTCAAGCATCGGGAGTTGAAACTTTCCTTCAGCCTGAAGCTGATTATTTTCCCCAAATTTAAGTATTTCTGTGATTTCCCTAAGCATGAGAACAGTGAGGAATAGGCAACTTCTCTTTGATTAACCAATACAAATTCTTACACACTTGTTTTTTTAGAAGAGTTTTAGCTCTGAAGTGCTAAATTTAGGGAAGMGAAATTACACTGAAATGTTTCCCTTCCAGGGGCAGGAAGGCCAAATGTCCATTTTTTCCTGGAAGGAAGAAGCCAGGTTTTTTTATTTAAAAAAAAAAAAAAAAGAAAAAAAGAGAAACCAAGCCACTTCCGTATGGGAAAATGTTTCGCTTGAAATGTCCTGAGCGGTGTTACCGCRCAGTGACTCAGTGCGGGTGTTAAGACCTGGGAAATGAAGTTCAGTGGTTTTTAAAGGCTTTCTCTGCCCCGAGCGATGGCTCCGACCGTCTCCATCCCTGCTGCTGGGCGTCATTTGCCCGTCCTGCCGAGGAGGTGCCGCGAGCCTCATCCCCCTTCCAAGCCCCTTTGCTTSCAAATGAGCTTCTAACCACCACGATTTTGCTCCAGCCAATTAATTAATCCCTGGCTCCCTTCGGATATTTGGCCCGAGCGCTTTGCAGGGCTCTGCRGTGGGACTTGGCCCTGCAGCCCTGGGGACTTGCCCTTTGCTGCGTGCCGGAGCCAGCCCCGTGTGCTCGTGCCGGTCCCGCCGGGATGCTGTGCCAGGACCTGCCACAAAYCTCGAAAACTTTCCTGCTGCAGCAAAGCCCAACGAGCAAACAAAAAAGCCCCACATCAGCTCTAACAGGACACTCGGTTCCTTTTCTTTCCAATTTCTGCTGAAATATTTTCAGTGGCACGTTCGAAAATGAAAAGCTTCGGGAAACAACCCCTGCTTGGTGGGAAGTCRGGCTTCCAAAATGTCACAGTGAAACACTTAGGGTTGTTTTTTTGATCAAAATAAATGAAGAAATAAAAAGGCATCTTGGGCCAGGAACAACTCAAATGCTGACCAGGGTGGCGTGAATAATGTTTAGCTAAAAAAATATATTTAGCTCGAAGTTCTTCTTGCGTCTCTCCCCTTCACTCACACTGAGCCATCGATCCCCRGTGATGTGCGTGACGTCAGGGATGCTTGTTGCTGCCCTAGATAACAAAACTCACCTATAGCTGTCAGGGAACGTAGAGATACATAAATAATTTAATTTACACACACAAGTAGTATAATGGGTGCCGTGCGCAGCAAGAGATGGCATCGCCTGAGCTCTGTGGGGGACAGGCACATGGGAGATGTCCCCAAGCCCCAGCTGATTTCGGAGCCCCCCCACTATTAGGCGGGAGCTTCGAATTATTGTGTGCTCAGCTGTCGTCACTRTTCACGCCTCCAGGCAGTTGTCCCCCTCCCTTCATTCAGCGATGCCTTTGTGGCCAGCGCCCTGCGAGTCCTCTGCGTGCTCCTGCTCTGACGGGCCAGCGGGGTCTGCCCGGATGCTGGGGGACCCCCGTCCCCGCGGGCAATGGCAGCTCCACTCGATGAGGTCCTGAGTCTCCTGGTGTGACTTTGCTTCAGGCGGGGAGGTGACCTGGGGTCTCCGGGGATCCCTGCCAACCTCAGCGATGCTGGGATTTCCCGTGACCCGGCTTTGCCGAGCAGAGAGCCCTCTGCTCCTGCTCTCTTGCCTGGTTATTGCCGCTCTCGTGTCCCCGGGAAGCGTTTGGTCCCGGAGTGGGGCCTCGCGCTCGGATATCTCCAGATGTTGAATCGCCCCCCCCCACTTGCCAGCACCTTCTTGTTACCCCAAGGGAGCTGTCGGTCCCCAAGCCTTTCCTCCAACACTCGCCTTGACACATATCCGTGTGGGTGCTCTTCTATCGCAGAGCTAGTGCCCGGAGCCCACCCATCCTGGGGACCCCCTGTCCCCCAGCTCCCGCCCTGCTGCCTTCCCAGCACGGACAGACCCTCCTGCAAAAGCCCAGTGCTGGTTTTCCCCCGGAGATGCTGCACGAGGATGAATTCATCAGCCACTCGTCGATCATCGCCACTGCCATCSGAACCGAGCCCTAGCTCCAGCTGGACACGTGAGCCGGGATCTGCGCCGGCTGCGCCATCGCCTAGCGGCATTAAACCGCCAACGGGCGAGAGGCACGGCGCGGGTCCTGCCAGTCCTCCGCATCCCGCCTGGCACCGACCTCCTCTTCCTCACCTCCTCGCCATCCATCCATCCGGGCTCACCGTTGCTCCTTGGCTGCTGGAGMATCCGAAGCATCCTGAAAATGTTGCCGAGATGAAACAACCTGGGGCTGAACGTGGAGCCATCCCTGCCAGGMGTCTCGGGCAGGCGGGGATGCAGCTGAGCGGGGGGTCGTCCCCTGCCCGCAGCCRGCCCCRGCCCAGCTCTCCGCCSTGCAGCGGGCAGGGGTGCCTGGCCCACGTACCAGCGCTCCGACTCATTTTTCCATGTGAAGTAACATCCTCGGGGGAGGGAAAGAAGGCCCCCAAAAAAACCAACCCCCACACAGCAGCAAACCCTTGCGTTCGAGGAGCCGGAGGAGCTGGCGGGGACAGGGGAGCCCTGACCCATCCTGTGCCTTTTGCCACCRGCTCTGACCTCCTGGAGCCCTGCAGGTGCTGACACCCAGGCTGGAGAGGGGTTTCTGGCCGCAGCCATCCTCTGCCTGGCCCCTGCTCACCACATGCCGACCCAAAGGCYGATACCGGGTCCAGTGAGGGCTTTCGGGGATCACACCTAAAAGCAAAGGCGGAGGAGTGCCTACGGGGCTGCCCTGCGGAGGATGAGGAGGCAGGAAAGGGGATGAAGGAGTCCCAGCAGTGCTGGGGACCTGCAGGGTGAACCGGGGAATACCTGCTGCCTGCAAGGGCTGGATGGTCAGGCTGCTGTCGTGCTCCCCTCGGCTCCCAGCTGCCTGCATCATCCCTGGACACACATCTTCCAACCCCTGGGGACACAAACCGAGGAGCACAGGCAGCATCCTGCGCCCCTGCCCCAGCTGCACCCCTGGAGCATCCCCAGCCGCCTCGAGCACCCCCAGCCTCCTGGAGCATCCCCAGCCTCCTGGAGCATCCCCAGCCGCCTCGAGCATCCCCAGCCTCCTCGAGCATCCCTAGCCGCCTCGAGCATCCCCAGCCTCCTCGAGCATCCCCAGCCTCCTCGAGCATCCCCAGCCGCCTCGGCCAGGGGAGGCGATGGGCAAGGTGCCCAACGGGCTGGATCCTGCCTGCCACCACCAGCCTGGGGCTGCTCCGCCACCAGACTTGGCTCCGAATTCACCCGCTGCCAGCCGCAGGGAGCAGCGAGAGCGGCAGCCGGAGCACGGCCGGGGAGCGGGGTGCGAGCGGGGAGAGCCAGCCAGCTCGTCTGCCTGGTTTTTCAAGGTCACAGAGGTGGTGGGAAGGAAAGAAAAGAGAGCGAGAAAAAAAAAGTTGACTCAGAAACCACAGGGAATTTTTTGCCTTTTTAGAATACTGGGAAGAGAAAAAATAGCCGCAGTTATTCAAAGCATCCGGGATAATAACAGCCTGTTTACTGTTTGCATGCAAAGATGGCAGGCAGGCAGCACAGCGCAGGGAAGAGGAATGAGGAATTTGCCGTCCTCGCGCCGCGGCCCAACCGCTTCTGCTTAGGCCAGCGAAGCGGCGGGYGGCTCTGCCGGCCTGCCTGCGCCGGCTGCCGGGGCAGGGGCCGCGCGTCCCTGCCACGGCGCCCGGCTGGCCCCCGCCGCGGGCCCGGGAGGAAGGGCTTCGGGAGGATGGAGAAGGAGCTCCCGGTGCTGGATGCTYGCGCTGCTCCGTGGATGGAGCATCCCGGAGGGAGTCACGGCCACCCCCATGGGCCGTGCATCTCCCCTAAATATCAACACCCACCCCAGCCCGCGGGTCCCTCCTCTGCTCCGGCGCCTGCTACGCACTGATGCTCTGCAGGGAGGGGACACCTCGGGGCTGGCTCGTAACTGCAAYGGGATGCAAAGCCTGACACAAGGACTTTGGGGGGAAGCGTTGGCCCCGCAGCAGAAGGAAGCCAGGGGAGAGCCCCCCAACCAGCCCTGGGCACAGAGAGGAACCCCCGGGCTCGGGCGTCCGGCAGAGCCCCCGGGGAAGGCGGTGGGGCGAGGGAGGGGGGAAGGAGGCAGGGAAGGGTTCAGCAGGCCCGGCGGGGAGAGCTTCATTCCTGCCGGCCCGAGGAGCAAGCCGGGACTTGAGGCAGGAGAAAGCACCGGGGCTTGCCTGACTGGTTTGCTGGGAAGCCGGCTGCGGGGCTGGCCTGCAGCGCTGCCAAACTTCCCCCACAAGAATCAGGATTATTTGGAAGGGGAGTGACATTCCCTCTCTCCCAAATCCTGATGGGGATTTTTCTGCTTTTCAAAGAGCTGTTTTCCATCATAAGGAGGTTGTGATGAGCTTGTCTTTCCCTGTCCAGCTCTAGCGTTTGGCAAGTGGAAAAGGAGAGGAGATGCATGAGGAGAAGATGAGGAGRAACCAGGGCCAGCGAAGGACCTGCCAAGCTCCAAGGACCAAGGTCCAACCTCCAGGCTCCAAGGAAGAACGAGGAAAAGCAGGAACCAAAGCTGCAGAGATGCTGCTGTGGTGTGGCACCAGGGTGCTCCCGGCTGGGAATGGGACTGAGTGGACAACCACGGGGCCCCAACGAGATCCTCAGCCTTGTCCTGGCCTGCGGTGACCACGGGAAGGACCGTCCCTCCCCGAACAGCCCCCAGGCCGGACGAGCCATCTCCCTTTCACCCACRAGAGAGCTGCTGCCCCAGGACAGGGTGCCTCATCAAAGCCACTGGGGTGACAGCGGTGGCATTCAGAGCAGAGCCCGCTGGCCCTTTTCCATCTCTCCATGGCTGCGGATGCGCAGCCCACGGAAGGTGTCGCATCCAGGCACCAGYCCAGCCAGCAGCTCGGCAGACATCTCCAGCCACCCCGACTTAGGGTCATGGGGACACGGGGATGCAAGGCTCAAGGATTGTGGACGCAGGGATGCAGGAAAACAGGGATGCAGAGACTGAGGACAGAGGGATGCAGGAATGCAGGGATACAGAGATCAAGGACACAGGGATGCAGAGATGCGGGGATGCAGAGATCAAGGACACAGGGATGCAGGGATGCAGGGATGCAAGGATTGAGGACACAGGGATGCAGAGGTCAAGGACACAGGGATGCAGGGTCACGGGGATGCAGAGGTAGATCAAGGACACGAGGAAGCAGGGACACAGGGATGCAGGGATGCAAGGATGCAGGGATACAGGGATGCAGGGATGCAAAGATGCAGGGATGCAAAGTTGCAGGGATGCAAGGATGCAGGGATGCAGGGATGCAGGGATGCAAAGATGCAGGGATGCAAGGATGCAGGGATACAGGGATGCAGGGATGCAGGGATACAGGGATGCAGAGATCAAGCACACAGGGACGTGAGGAGGCAGGGATACAGGGATGCAGATATCAAGCACACAGGGATGCAGGGACGCAGGGACGCAAGGGTCAAAGACGCAGGGACACAGGGGTGCTGGGTCTCAAGGATCAAGAACACAGAGATCACGGACACAGGGATGGGAGCGGGAGCAGGAGGTTTGGTTCCCACATGGTATTTCAGCTGAAACAGCAAAAGAGTCACCGGCAACTGCGCCACAGTGACAGGGACATGTCCTGGCCTGAGCAGGACCCACGTGGGATAAAGGACTGTGGGTCTGAGCGATGCTGATGGTGAAACCCGGTGAGACGGTGCGGAAAGAGCGGAGGGAAATGCCTGTGACGACAGAGCGATAAAGCAGGTGATAACACACACCCACACCAGCCTTCCCTGCGCCAAGACGCGGAGCTCTGTCAGGCTGTTGCTCTGGCTGAAAAGCAACCCTACCAAAACAAACGAATTGGGGTGCTGCTGCCGCCGCATCCTCGGGGGTGTAGCAGGAGGAGCCGTGACCTCCTGCCCCAACCTGCCGGGCTCAGGCATCCTCTCCCCACGGCCTGACTCCCGCATTCACAGATGGGCTTTGGGGTTTTCCTTTCCCTTCCCATTTTWTTTTCATACTTCTCTGCCACCTCACTCATACAGGGCTGTGCTCGCCCATTTTCTGGCTCCCAGAGACTCTGATAGCCCTGGGGATGGGGGTCCACAGGGCGATGGGCAGGACAGAGGATGRCCAAAGCAGTGGGCAAAGCTCTCAACAGAACCCCATTCCCTGAATCCCTGAACCCGGAAAACTGCCTTGCAAACAGCCAGACCTGCCGCAAGGCTGCTCCGCATCCGGATTCGGGTAAATAAAGCATGGGGCGTGAGAGCTGCGGTATGCCAGGAATGCTGCAAGCCTTCCCGGGCGGCTGCCTGCAGCTCTGGGGCAGCAGGAGCTGGGGGAGGCAGGGCAGGTACGGCCCCTGGCCCCAGCCCGGACCCCCGACAGCTTCCCAGTAGCAGCAGCTCCCCGTCAGCCTCCCACCCAGTCCTCCCCATCGCTGGCCCCGTTTCGGGGAGGGCAGAAGGGTCCCCCCTCAGACATGCCCTGTGCATGGGGGGGGGAAGCTTGTTTCCTTGCTTGCAAAACCCAGGAGAAGCCATGGGTGGAAGGAGGAGCCCGGCTCTGAGCTTCCCATTGCTCCGAGTCTCTCTAACCTGCTCTTGCAGGGATGGAGACCTGTCCCACAGCAACTGGAAGCCCCAAATTTTCARCCATGCTCCTTCCCAGTTCCTAGGTGGGAAGGGTAGAGCTGAGCCRGCGTTCAGCATCACAGTCCCACCAAGACCGGTGATCCTCAACGGAGTCCTGAGCCACCTTGCAGGGAGGAGTTGGCAGCAAAGCTGSTTTCTTATGCCGTCGTTCTGCATGATCCGAGCTAAAGCCCATTGCAGGGACTTGCACAAGATCTCCTGGTCCCCAGGGACAGCAGGATAAAAAAAAAAATGAGCTGCCAATAAATGCCAAGTGATGCACAAAAGGGAAAGCCCCAGCCTGGCTGGTGATGGCTCCCACCAGGCTGCCAGCACCCAAACAGCCAGAGTCAAGTCTCCGGGGATGCTCCCTGGGAAGCATTAACGTGACAGCTATTAAAAATAAAAGTCAAATGACAGCAGCAAACAAAAAGCTCAGGGGGGAAGGGCTGGGGAGCAGCCCGGCGTGGCTGTGGAAGACTGGAGACAACCCTAGCTTGAATACCAAGAGAACTTTCAGAAGACCAAGGAGCTCCCACAAGGAGCAGGGTGGGAAGGGCTTGGAGGTGGCTGACAAAGCCAGGGGAGAGGTTGGGGACCCGAAGGTCCAGCTGTGCTTGGAGGTGCCATTGAGGAGTCCCTGCGGCAGGGGCTTAGAAGGGCAGGAACGGGTCTGGCGAGGAAGAGGAGGAGGATCCCACCAGGATGGACGTATCGGAGCACTACACCTAGGAAGGAAACTACATCRACGTTTCTAGGCAACTCCATCCTTCTCCCCCATCGAGAATCCAATGGGATTTCGGGGAACGCAGGGATGCTTTTGAGCATTTATTTCCCCTCTCCCAATGAGCTACACCCCAAATCGCGGCCCCGGGGAGCTGGGAAGGGCGGCGTTTCAGCCAGGGGGTCACCAGCCCTAGACCCCTTCCCCCCGGYGGCGCCTCCGTCTCGCCCCATCGCATGGGAAAAAAGAGTACCCGTGGGTCAATATTTGGGKTTTTTTTATTAAAATATTGTTATACCAAGTGGAATGCTACAGCAATCTCGGTATAGGGCGGCATAACGAAACAGCCAGGTTTACGTTTAAATACTTAAGATAACTTAAAACGCACAAACAAGAACTCATCGTCTTTGGCAGGAAAAAAAAAAGTTCACAGCACGAAAAAACAATACTTAAAAAGAAATACCAATATTAATATAAAATATATTAAGTTGTGGGGGGTTTTTTTTCCTCTTTCATAATTTTTTGTTTGTTTGTTTTCTGCTTTGTAAACAATGCACGAGAACCGAACGCATTTTTTACGTGTCTGGGAGAGAAAAATAAAAAATGCAGTTGTCCAGCAAATGCACACGTTTAAAGAAGAAAGAAAAAAAAAAATATATATATATACATACACGAAGGGCAAGGATGGGACACGTCCGAGCTCAGAGGAGCGAGACGTCGGCGCTGGCTACGGGCAGAAGCCAGCTGCCAGTAGCCGGGGGATGTGGCGGTGGGATGAAGAGGGGCGGCGCGTCCCACCACCTCCATCAGCCGTCCTCGGTTCACTCCAAGCATTTCACCTCCGGTTTCAAGGGGATTTCTCCTCCACGTTTCATTCCCTCGATTATCATTTTCTATTTTGCTTCACCGCCAGCCCATCCCGAACCCCTCACCYGCCTGTGCTGAAAACCCAGAGGCAGGAGGCAGATGATGGATACAGATGATGGAGGTTTGGGGCTCCTGGAGCTCGGCTTGGCCATGTGGATCTGGGCGGTTGATGGGACGGGCGGAGGGTYCCTCCCAGCTCTGCCCTTGCGCGGAGACATCGGCTCGTGGGCGCAGTTCGGGCGAGCAGAGCGGGAAATTCCAGTCGGAGGCCAAGTGCTTTGGTGGTATGCGGATGGCCAAGACCCAGAAGTGGGATGGGGATGGAGCCGACAAGGGAGGGGATGGGAAGAAACCCCCCGCCTYGGGAAGGAGAAGAGGCTGAAACGATAAATACGTTTGCTCCCATCGTACAAAACCCGAGTGTATTTACAGAGGGGTTGTGAGCTCCCACCGCCGCTGCGGGGTCCCCGGGCTCCAGCGCGCCCCGCGCAGCTGGGGACCCRTGCGGGTGCTGAGCGGGGACGGTGGCCCCCTCCCACGCATGGGGCCACCCGTTAAGACCGGCTGTAGGGACGCCGCTGAGCTCCAGGCTCGGTTCTCCTTCCCRCAGGCTCCTCCATCCCGGGCATGTGCAGGCAGGGTGGCTCTGCCTGTGCAGCAGGCAGGGAGGGCAGAGGGGCCGGTGTCCAGCCCTTGGGTGGCCTTAAATCAGGATCTCCACCATGTTGGACAGGTCTGGGGCTCTGGCAGCTGCTGAGCTCTCTGCAGAGAAAGAAGGTGAGAGCTGGAGGAGAGGTGAAGAGCATCAGCACGGTGCCCACCCCACCGAAGGGCCGGCAGCAAGCGTAGCGCTGGTCCAGCCYTCAAGAAAAAAGCCCTGCGCCTTAAAAATAAAAAAAGCAACGAGTGATTGCAGGAATTCAAACCCACCAGACTCAACTGGGGCCTTTAAAATGCCTCTAAAATTCACCRACGCTTGTGCAAAACCCGCCTCCTGGATGCCAAGCCCACGTGCTGGAGCATCCCCGGCTCTCCCCCGTGCCATCCCCGGGGGACTCACCCAGCAAACCGGTGCCCTCAGCCTGGCCGCTGCTCTCGGCTGCCCCATCCGTCTGCGTGCTGCCGTCCTTGCTGCCGTGCTTGGAGTGGGAGGGCAGGGGGAGGGCAGCGGGCGCTGCTGCCCCTTCGGCGGTGGCTTTGCCTGCTGGAGGAGACGCCGTTAGGGGTTGTCAGCTCCTGCGGCCGGTCCCTGCGGCTCGCCGGAGAAATCCCCCCTCCCCAATCTCTCTACTTCCAAAACCAGAGGGGAAATTGCAGGCAAGTCCCCGCCGCCGAGCAAAGGCAGGGAAGGGGCAGGTGCCTCCATTTACCTGCGGTGCCGCGGGAGCTGCCCTCGGCCAGCCGGTCGCTCTGGCCAGCCCCCGGCCAGCTCGGGGTGGCGGAGGCGGCAAAGATGGAGGGCACGGACTTTGCTGGCCGCAGGGAGCCCTGGAGGGCTTTGCTGGGGTCCCTCCGCGAGCGCTGCTGCAGGACCTTGATGACGGCGTCCTTCTCCAGGATTTGGGCATGAAGGGCTTTTAACCTGGAAAGGAGAAGAGGCAGAAGCTGGGAGAGGAGCCAGAGGTAGGGGAGGAGGATGCGGGCACTGCCCAGCCAGACCACGGCGCGAGCTTGTCGGTGAGGTGGGCCTACCTGTTCTCCATCTCCTGGTGCTTGTGGCTGGCCAGGAGGAGGTCCTCGTTGAAGCTGCTGTTGGGGGAGTGCCGCGGGGAATGGCTGATGAGGGTGGTGTCCCGCTGGGCGGCTGCGGTGGCCGCGGCGTCCATGGCGAACTGCCGCATGGTGCACTCCTCCAGGTACTTCTGCTCCCACTTGGTCATGTCAGCCTCCAGGGCCAGGATCTTCTCCTCCTTCTCCCTCAGCTGCTCGGAGAGCGTGTGGGCGCTCAGCTCTGGCGTCCCCCCGCCCGCAGCGCCCACCTGCCTCTGCAGCGGCAAAAAAAAAAAAACAACCCAAAAAAAAAAMCAAAAGAGAGGATGAGGAGGTGCTGGGAGGATGCAGCACCCACCACGTCTTGCTGGCACGTCTCCCCGGCACCCACCTGCTGAGCCCGCAGCATCTTCAGCTCCTGCTCCAGGCGGGTGCGGAGCCGCAGCTCGAGCTGCTCCCGCTTCTCGCAGGCGGCCTGGAGCTGGCCCAGGGCTGCCTGCAGCCGCTCCACCTTCTCCACGTAGGCACGCTTCTTCCGCAGCTCGGCCTCCGCCTTGGCCGCCCGCGCCTGGGCGCTGCCCAGCGCCTGCTCCAGCAGCTCTGCCCGTCGCCGCTGGTCCTCGTTGGCRCTGCGCAGCAGGGAGACCTCCCGCTCCAGCTTCTCCTTCTCCTGCTGGTGCTCATAGCCTGCMAGAGAGCCCCCAGAGTGTTGGCCAAGGAGGCTTCACCACCCTAAGGCTGCTCCACAAAGCCCCCACRGGGACTCTTTGCTCCCCAAAACCTGGCCGTGCCATCCCTCCCCCGGCACACAAGCTACACAGGGGCCAAAGGCATCCCAGCCGGCCAAAAGCCTCCATTTGCCACGTTCCAGCCCAAATTTCGGCTCGTGAAGGGTAAAAGCTGCCAGGCGTGAATCCAGCCACCTTAKGGAAGGGGATGCGATTCCTCCCACATAACACCAACACCGTGTATCTCTGCTAAAATAATGGATTTAGGTATATTTTCCCCCMAAAAAAGCCCAGGCCTGCGCAGCCGCGAGGCGTAGGAGGGAGGAGGCAGAGAAGAGCCGGGCTGGCGCGGGAGTGCGGGCTCGGTGCTGGAAGAGCCGGCGCGGCGGCAGGAATGCGGAGAATGCGGGTCACGCCGCCGGCCGGCCGGGATTAATGGCTCGAGTCCAGCGCCAAGAGCGGCTCCATCCTCCCCGGGGAAGGGCGAGAGCTGCCGCCCGCCACCCGCCTCCTTCTCCTCCAGCCAAAAGGGAGCGTGCCGAGCCCTGCCGTCCCGCTCAGGGGTGCCACGGGGAGCCGGGCGAGGACGGGCATTCCCGGGGACTTACTCTGCGCCAGGAGTTTGGCCACGCTGCCCTGGTTGCTCTCCTGGCTTTCTTGGGTCTTGCTGGCCAGTTGCTTGTTCGCCGATTCCAACCGCTCTGGTCGAAAGGCAATTAAACCCAATTAAGATTTAAATATAAAATTTTGGCTGGAGGAAGTGGGAGAAGCCTGGCTACCCGTGGAAACACCCGGGGGGAAAAGCCAGAGGACAGAGCGTGCCCACGGGGATGGGGACACCGAGGGTCCCTCACCTTTCAGGTCCCGGTTGAAGTCCTGGAGCCGTCGCATCTCGCCGTCTCTCTTGTTCCTCATGGCTTTCTCCAAGGCTTCCCTCTTGGAAGATGCCTTGACAAGGTTTTCGTAATCCTCCGAGATGCGCTGGATCTCGCTCTCCAGCTGGGGCGGAGGAAGGGACAGGCCGGGGTTAGATATTTGTGGAATGAGGAAAGGAAAGGGAGATGTTGGCCAAAGCTCACCTGGGTCGCTCAGCCCAACCCGAGCTGCTGGAGGAGCTCAGCACACCCATGGGACCCCCCCGGGCTGACCCCCAGCACACATTTTGGGGAAAAAACTAATTTTTTCTGCCTTTCTTCTTGCAGAAGAGTCCCTCCGCAGGTTTTGACTCCGCCGTAGCCTGGCTGGCGGGGAACAGCCGCCCCTTGTACGCGGCCGCACAAAGGGCTTTCTGTGGCGGCCGGGGGGGGGACAGGCRGAGGGAGGGGGTCACCGGAGAATGGGCTCCTTCTCCCCCGTCCCGGCTGCCGCACCACCAAAATGCAGCTGCTCGGAGGGGAATAAGCCGCCGGAGGGAGGGGGAGAAGGGATTAAAACGCTAAAGGGGGTGAATTTTCACAGCAGCTGGTTGAGCAGCCCCCCGGGGCGGGGGGACACGAAGCCCTGGCCGCGGGGCTGCCGCTATTCGCTCACCTTCTGGATGCGGCTCGCCTTCTCGGCGCAGCTCTCCAGCTCCCGTCGCAGCTTCTCGCTCTCCCGCTGGAGCCTCTCGTTCTCCCGCAGGACCGCGTCTGCCCGGGCCAGGCGGCTGCCGGCCGAGACCGCCTGGGCGCTCACCAGGGCCTCCACGCCGGCGGGACCCAGCGTGCCCGGGCACAGGGCACCCGGCGGCGGCAGGAAAGCGGCGGGGACGTGGGTGGGCAGCACCCTGCAGGGAGGGAGGAGAGGGATGCTCAAGGGGCTTGGCAGGGCAGGAGAGCCGACCGCATCTCCAGCGTCCCACCGACCGCTCCAAATCCACGGGTCAAGGGGGTGCCGGTACCTCCAGGTCACCCCAAAGGAGGAGGGAGGCTCTGGAAGCACCTATCCTGCTTTTCAGAGCTGGGAAGCGCTTGCTTTCTAAAAGGTGCTCGCCCGAGCACCTTCAAACACACAATAAACCCCATCTCGCAGGGATGCCTTGACCTGACAACTCCAGGACCTGGCTGGTGGCTCAGGGTGGGCTCCCAGACCCCCAGGCCCACCCTATTGCTGGGGATGCTGCAGACGGTCGCCAGCTCAGCAAAGGATGCACCTTGGAAGCTGGCGGCGCTGCCCCTTTTCCTTGTTTTCTGGGCAAAGTGAGGGCTCCTGGCACAGCTCCTCRCCACCAAACTATTAATACATCCTCGCTGTATTCGGAGGAGCAGGGCCAGCCCGGTCACCCCTCACAYGGCCGCTCCAAGTTCCTCGACATCCCGCGGCCGCCTCGAATACCCCGAGCGGGGCGGCTGCGCACGGCCTGGCCCCGCTCCGCCGCGGGCTGCCCGCCAAGGGCCTGCATTCCTGCGGGATGATATAGGAGCGAGGAAGAATAAATACATCTTCCTCGCGGCTCCCCTTCCCCTCTTTGTTCCCTGGAAGGAGAAGGTTTTCCTGCTGGAGATGCTATCGCTCTCCGCCCGGATAGGTCAGCAGGGCTGGGAGCAGCGGGCGTCCTCCCATCGAGCCTCTAATTCCCTTCTTTCCGTCATTTTCCACACTGGAAGAAGTTGCTTCCAGCCCTCCCCAAATGCCAGGCAATGCCTGGACCTCTGGGCTCCCCAGACCTCTCCATGGTCCTCTCGGAGACAAACTGGGGCTTTGCCGGAGGCGTCAAGCTGCCGAAGGGACGGGAAGAGCCGCCTGGYGCTGCTCATCGCCTCCAAAACTGCCCCGCACCAGCCGGGGCTCAGCTCGGCAGCAATCCCGCAGCACCGGGAGCAAACCGGGGTTTCCACGGAGTGGGGAGCACATTCGCCTTCCACCCTGCCCCATGCCTGTTCTAAATTTAGCCATTTCCTGAGCTGGTTCCAGCTCCTAAATTAACCCCAAATTCCTCCCAGCACATGGGGAGGGGGCAGGGGAGGCAGTGGGATTTTCCCCCTCTGCAGAGGCAGTGGGATTTTCATCACCAGTTGGAAAAAMCCAACTGTGCTGGGGGAAACTGGGGAGAGGAGAGGACCGGAGGGGTCCCCGCAGACCCCRGCGGACTGAGCCGGATCCAGCCCCATGAGGCTGAGAGGTTTGGCAATGGCTGCCCCGGGCCCCCCACTGCTCTCCGCATCCTCTGAGCATCCATCCCAGCCGCTCCTGGGGCACCACGGCTGGTGGGCACCCCAAAAGCRGGGCCCAGGGGCCACGGTTTACCTGATTTCGGGATGCTGAAATCCAGGACCTTCCTGGGAGCAGGGTCGGGGTTCGGCCAGGTAAGCGTCCTGGGAAGGGATGACGTAGGGATACTCCGGGGGGGGTCCCCGCGGCTCCGGCCCCTCGGGGTGCTGCCCTCGCAGGGCAGCGAGCTGGTGGTGGCGGGAGAGCTGGGGGTAGCTGTGGGAGGCGCTGATG
Organism: Oceanodroma leucorhoa; assembly: GCA_030449065.1. Classification (NCBI taxonomy): domain Eukaryota; kingdom Metazoa; phylum Chordata; class Aves; order Procellariiformes; genus Oceanodroma; species Oceanodroma leucorhoa. Next base: position 1,781,533 of record JASVER010000132.1, on the reverse strand, counting down.
GGGCTCTGTGCTTTGGCCCCGTTCCTCTCCAGCGACATCCGCATCAGCCGCTCGCTCAGCGACCGCACGTGGCCGTGCTTCAGGTCCTTCAGCCCCTCRTCGGGGCGGCGGGCGCTGCTCTCGGCCCCGCGCAGACCGTTTTCACCCCGAATTCCCAGGCTGGCCCCTCCGGGCTGCTGCCCGCCCCGCTGCRAGGCGTAGTACTGGGAATGCGCCTTGGCCTCCTCGTAGGTCGGGAGCTCCTCACCCTTGTGCTGGGGCTGGCAGAGCCGATAGAYGCTGTTCTCCAAGTAGACGTGGTCGGAGTGATGCTCCTGGCCCTGGGGCTCCTGCCGCGTGGATTGCTGCACCATTTGGCTCTCCTCCGGGCTGAGGCTCTCCAGGGAGGAACGGGGGCTGCCGGCACCGCCGGCACCGCCGCCRCCGCGCAGGGCCTGCTGCTGGATGGCCAGCAGCGTGCGGTTCTCCGTGAGGTTCCCATAGCGCAGCTGCTCCTGGATCAGGCGATGCAGGACCGTCCCGTTCGAGTCTTCCGCCGTCCTCATCTCCACCCGCGCCGTCGGCAAAGCCACGTTTCCACCCGAGAAGGGCGTCCCCGGGGACCTTAGCAGCGACTGGCCACGCCGAGGCACCTGTGCGGGGAAAAAAGGGGATAATTGGGAACCGGCCCAGGCAGGACGCAGCGCAGACCCTGATCGACAAGGGTTTGTTTTCCAGGAACCCCCCTCAGGACGCTGGCAGGCTGGCCGGGCCGKGCCGGCCGGGCGGGAGCCGGTGGCGGTGGGAGCGTGGACGCAGCCTCCCCGCTGTGGTGGCTGAGTACTGGCGCTCTCATCACACCCATGGCCGGGGCTGCCTCCGGGGGCCGGGGCCGGGGCCGGCTGGGGGGGTTGGGGCGGACTCCGGTGCTGGCTCCCCACGGACCTGGGACGTTCCCCCCCGGGACGTCCCCCGAGGCCCGGGGATGGGGGACGAGGCGGCCCCGGGGGACCGGGCTCGGAGCCAGCCGGGGGCGGGCGGGCGGGCAGGACCCCCCCCCCGCCACTGCCCCCTCCCGCAGCCAGGGCGAGCCGAGGCGGCCCCGCACGGAGGTCCCGGTGCCGGCAGGGTCCCGGTGCCGGTGGGAGCCCCGCCCGGGCGGCACTTACCGGGGCATGGCGGAGCGGGGCGGCGGCGGTGCTGCCCGGGGAGCGCGGCGGCGGCTCTGGGCGTCCCGCCGGCAGCGGGGGCCGGCCCGGGCGCTGCTATGCCCGGAATGCAGGGGCCGGACCCGCCCGCTCCGCTCCGCCCCGCCCCGCCCCGCCCCGCCGGGGCCGCTGCCGGCAGGGGGAGCACGGACACGGACACGGGGGTCGTGGGGCAGCCGCAGCTAGCCCGCACTGGTGGCTTGAGACCCCCGGGGAGGGGAGGGAGCGGCATGTGCATCCCCAATCCCTACTCCCACCCTCCTCAGAATCACCCCAAAACTCACCCAGGCCTTTCCCGCACCCACCGGAGCCCACCGGCAGCGTGAGCCCCGACGGCGTGGCTCCCAGCCCCGCAAAGCGTGCGGGGAGCGCGCCGGGAGCACGCAGGGATGCTCGGGGTGCTCGGCCGGCCTGGGCCCGGCAGCCTGTGCCCCGGGTGTGCAAGCGGCCAGGCAGGTGCCCCGGGTGTGCAAGGGGCCAGGCAGGTGCCCCGGGTGTGCAAGCGGCCAGGCAGGTGCCCCGGGTGTGCAAGCGGCCAGGCAGGTGCCCCGGGTGCTCGCAGGCCTGCGAGGGGCCTGGGGGGCAGACGCCGGAGCACGCTGGGGGCCGGTGCGTGCCGCATGCATGCGGGGAGCTCGCAGCTGCTGGGATGGGGGGGCCGGCGAGCTCTGCCCGCCAGCTGGCCGGCTGCGTAAATCTTCCTCTTTAATCGCAGCTCGGAGAGACGCGCCATTGTCTGCAGGACCAACCCAGTCCCACAAAAACCTGCCGGCCCCATCTGCTCTGCCCTCACGCCCCCCCTTCCTTGCATCCCACCTCCTTGCATCCTCCCCGGGCTGGGGGATGTCGGCTGGCTGCAAGTGCAGCCATCCCGGCCAGCTCTTGCCCGCCGGGCGCTGGGTTCGGCACCTTTGGGTGAGCCCCTGCCTCTCTCCTGCCTCAGTTTCCCTTTCTGGGCAGATGCCGTTTGGGACCGCGGCAGGGCTTGGCCACCCACCACGAGAGGACAGAGGGAGCCATCAGGGACCAAATTCTTTTTCCCCTTTCAACACCAAAGAGCCCCAGCTCGTCTTCAGGGGGACGCCGAGAACCCCAACCCCAAAGCAGAGACACACGAGCCCCGTCTTGGCCCCAAGCGCCCAAGGCTGCCGGTGCGGAGCCCAAAGCCGCGGCTGCCTGCGGGGCCCCGAGATGGCAGATGGTCGGAGGGGAGGCGGCGGCGGCAAGGCAGGTGCAGGGGAAAATTGCTAATTAGCTACGGGACATTAAGCTCCCATTCTTGCGAGGGGAACTCGGCATCTTCCGACTGGCGCAGACCCGGGAGGCAGGTCCGGGGAGGGGGGACACAGTGGTCTCCAGCCTCGTCTCCTTGCTTTGCTGCTTCTGCTAGTGTGAAATCCACCCCATCCCACCCCGGTATCACCCCCAAGCACCCCAAAAGCCACGGGATGAGATAGCAGGCAGGGGGCTGCAGGCACAGCTCTCTCCCTCTGGGTTTTCTTCCAAAAAATGGGGGGAAAAAATAAATCTCCGCCATGGAGCAGATAACAGACTCAAAGGCAGGGGAGCATGCAGAGAAGGTGCACGGGGAGAAGGAGTCGGTGCTTGGAGGAAGAGGAGCGCTGTGTTACAGACCCAGAGATGAAGGACGAGGCCCTGGCATAGTCCATCTGGATTCGGGCTTAACAAAGTGTAACAGCATCCCCACCCAGGCAGGTCTTGAGCCTGTACTTAGCACCCAGGAGCTCATCAAACAATWACGGGGCTCAAGAAACAAGTTTTTCAGCCCAGTTTTACCAGTGACAAGTCAAATCTGCCTGGCTGGAGTTTCAGAGCTGGAAATCGGCCCTGCGGGTGTGGGGGAGACCCTGAAACCCCAGTGAGGGTCTACCCCTTCACGGGGAGGAGAGGAGGGCATGGTTCTCATCCCTGTGTCCTCAAGCACATGCTGAGCCTGGAAACACCATCCCAGGCCCCGCACTGGGTGGATGGATGGATGGATGGATGGATGGATGGATGGACACGCTGCTCTGAGATACTAAGCCTGGCGGCAGCACCTCCAGAAGGACCCAGCTGTGGCTCTGCCCTGCTCTTTCCCAAGGGGATGAGCACCCACCCCGAGCCCCGAGGGAGCCAGCCCAGCTCCCCCAGCAGCCAGGCTGCCTCTCCCGGCTCGTCCAGCCTTATCTACGCCTGCGTCATCCCGCTTCCCTTCCTATCTCAACACCGCTCTATTTTTGGCAGCAGGAAACCCCTCCTGGGCTGATAACACCCCTTTGGAAAGTGATCTGAAGAGTTTCCTCTTCTTCTTTCTAATGCTGGAGGTAAGAAAATGCTCAATCTTTTCCTTTTCCCCTGGAGAAGGTGAAATAGCAGTCGGCAGCCCCGCGCCGGGCTGGACCTGTGGGCAGCAGGCAGCGGCGGGGGCACCGCGGGGGCTGCCCGCACGGACCCTCTGCCCAGGTGGGAGCRTGTGGGTGGAAAGCCCGGCTGGGGCCGTGCTGTGAGGCAGGGACTCCCGGCTCCGGCTGGATCCATGGGAGCGGCGGGCAAGCGCAGGTGCCGGTGTCCTGGGCTCCCCGAGTGACACACGGCTCCGCAATGCAAAACCCTCCCACTGACCTCACCGCYGAGCCTTATCGGCGAGGCGTTGGAGCGAGACAAATGAGCCAAGAAAATACTCGCGGGATGAGATCACCTCGGCTGTCTTTGCGGCTCCCAAAATGCCTCGGCCAAGCCGAGCCTGGATAACCGGGGCGTTGCGGGCAGTTGAAGGTGCCTGCGATGGAGAGGAGGTTTGCAGCCGGCTTTAGGCTGGGCTCAGTGCATCTCCCGGGGCAATGGTTATGGTGGTGAGAGCTTCCCCCCACTGCCGTGCCCCGCTGCTGGGCTGGGGGATGCTGAGCTCCCCAAACCGCTCCGTGGCAATTTGCCCTATAAAGCTCCCTCCAGGTACCTGCTTCTCTCCCATGCTCCCGATTCAAAGTGCAACCAGGKAGGAAGGAGAGCTGGAATTCAAGGAATCACACAAGCGCCTTTCTTGTGCTGTTTCCTGGTGCCAGGATCCGTRCGGGGTGCGTGGCGGGGGGAGCCCCTGGGCTGTCCCCTGAGGGTACCGGGATGCTGCATCCCCRTGGGCAGGGAGCAAAGGCAGAGCCCAGGCCCTTCCTCTCGCCACTCAGCATCCCAGCCGGGTGCTCCAGTCCTGGAGACACCCCCCACAAGCTGCCAGGCCTGATCACGACTCCTCTTCCATGTCCTCTGATACCGGTTTCTCTGCAGCAGGTTGAAATGGGAGTTGTGCTATTTTGGGGGTGTCCCAGTTCTGCCCCCCCATGGGGATGCATGGCCTGAGTGCTGCCTTGCGACAGGGCGAACCCCATTCCCGTGGCCTTTCCCACGGCCACGACTCAGACGGGGAACACTCCTCAATGTGCTTGGGGAAGGAACGGGTGGGAACGGGGTCCTCCTGGATTTTGCCCACTCCTCTCACTCCTTGCAGCTTCGTGAGCCAGTGACTGATAAGGCTCTTCCTCGGCGGAGGAAGGARAGATCCCTTCCTGCCCAGAGGGGACTCAAGCAGCCTCGGTGGGGGCTCAACTGGAGCAATGGGGGGACCAGGGCTGGTCCCATTGGAAAGAGGCTGATGGGGACATCCCCAAGACRTGGCTCCAGTGCTGCTCCTGCCTGCCCCATTGCTCTGGAAAAGAGCAGGTTGCCTCTACACCTCGGATGTCTGGCCCGGAGCCGGAGCCCTGAGACTCCCCGTTCTTTGGGGGGATGCTGGGTCTGGTCCCAGGTGAGGGTTGCACAAGGTTGGGGCACTCCTGCTCCCCCCACTCCTTGTCCTGGGTGCTCTCCTCGTCTCCTGGGGCAGGGCAGGACCGCAGGTGGGCAGCTGGGACGTCCCAAAACCAGTGCCTGGGTAACCCAGGGGACATCTCCGCTCCCCAACAAGGGTACTTCTGCGACAGTTCTCCATCAGTCAGACACCCAGGGAGGTGATGCCATGGGTGTGTTCACAAAGCCCCTTCTCAGGAATTCGGGGAGGGGAAAAGCGCAGCTGGAAACCCCCCGGCTGTGGCTCATCCATGGGATAACACGGATTTGTGAGCGTGACACRGCCAGGGACGTGCTCCTGGGTGTGCGCCCCAGTATCTTCTGCAGTGCTGCAGCTTCACCCTCCCAGCCATCCCCGCTGCCGGCTCCGGCTCCGGCAGCCACTCTGCAGGACCAAAATCGATTCCCGGYGGCAGGGACAGCCCCAGGCCTTGCCCAGCCTTCGGGAAGCCGTCACCGCAGGAGCCCAGCAAGGAGGCAGCGAGGCTGGATGCCTCTGTGCCCTCCAGCCCCGCTAAACAGGCAGCACGGGCCAAACCCTGGTGTAAGGAGCAAGGCAGGAGACGCGAGGGACAATGTGCAAACTTGTGACAAAGCCACGTGGCCATCAGAAAAGGGCCGGGACCCTTCTCCTCCTCCTCTGTGTTTTAAACCCTCTGAGTCATTTCCATTCCTGGATGTTAAATTGTCCTTTTCTCCTTTCTTTTATTTCCCTGTTTCCTGAAAGGGGCTCGTTGTTCCTGACCTGCCGGCGCCGGTGCGGTGGGACCCGGGGCTTTGGTTTCAGTCGCCGGCATCCGCCGAGGAGATGCCAGCGAGAACAAAGGTCGAGCGTGGCCACCCGCCGCGTCCCAGCGAGATGCCGGGAGCCACCAGCTCCGGGGAACACGGCTGGGCATTTCCATAGCAAAGCCCTTCGCGGTCATTTGGCCACGTTCTCACGTTTGAGGCATTTTCACTCTTTCTTGAGAAATGCGAAGCGCCGGGTGCGATTTCCTGCCCGCAGGAGGGCTGGCAGGGAACCCCCCCAATGGCTCCAGCATCGCCGGGAGAGGGGGCACCTCTGTCCCCTGCCCCRGCGCTGGGTGGGAGCGTGGGGTGASACAGTGCCACCCGGGAAAGTGCAACAGGCAGGTGGCCACAGGCAGCGTCCCCTCGCTGGCCACATTTGGACACTTGTCTCTGCCCCGGAGCACCTCCAGGTTGATGTGGCCTCCTTATCTGTAGCCCCTCCCCAYGGCCAAGCGGGGGATCAGCACCCTAATTTGGAGCCACCACCTGCAGAAAGGAGGGGGGTAGCAGCCAGAGGGGCAGAGGGACACCAGCCACCCTGCTCCCCCTCACTCTTTTGTGATGAAAATAAGCACCCATCTTGATCCCTAAGGAAGATTTGCATCTTTCCAGCTGTGAGGATAACCTGCCAGGGACATAGCCAGGGCAAAATCGGCTCGGCGTTGTGTTYCCAAACACAGAAGAAGTGAGAACTATCCATCCTGGAAGAGCAGCCTTGGCCGAGTCATGCTGGAGTGGYTGGGGGCAGAGAAAAGGGCTGTTAACTCTTGTGCCTAATGATGACGCCTTACGAACCAGGCTGTCAAACAGCTGCCTCCAATGCATGGACAGACTAAGGGAAATAAGAAGTGGGAAGGAGAGCATTGGGCAGGGGTTGTTCTTCATTGCTGGACCCCAASTGCAACAGGAACTTGTTGCCTTCTTGCTGCCTTCCCTGCCTCCTGCCTGCCCTGSTRGAGMYCAGATGGTCTGTCTAGAGGGATTTTAGGCCACTCTCTGGGAGGAATTTGGCTCCCGCACACGGGGTGTCCAGGATCCCAGATCCTACCTTGTGCTCTGCAGCTTTACCCAGCGGCGCTCCCACCTCAAGGTGTTAGTCACAGGAGGAAAGTAAAGGGATAAACAAGGACAGGCGCGTCGTTCGGCATCAGCCTGGGAGCAGCCCTCCGTTTCTGGGTACCACATTATGGTTTCRGGGTGTAGCCTCTAGGGCAGCCAAGGTGGGCACCAAGCTCCTGGTGTGAGTGTGGCGTTCCTGTCCTGCTGTAAAAGGGCTCCACCGCGGAGCGCGGCATTGAATTCGGCACTTCCCTGGCAGTGGCTCATCCCGTGGCTCCGGCAGGAGAGGAGGGAGTGTGTCCAAACCCGAGCACCGCAGCCTCCCGGAGCAGCTCCCGCTGGATCCCTGCCACCATCTGCCCTTTGCTCAGAAGCTGTAGGAGATAGGGATCTGGAGGGAGGACTTTGCTTTCCCCATTCTCTGGTGAGAGCAGAAGCACCAGGTGCTCTTCAGACCTCCCCTCCGGGCGAATTGGTGCGTGATGCAAGGAGTGTGTCCTGGTGTACCCACATCCATGGCCCTCTCCTGCGTATGGGAGGGGACAGCTGCGTGGGATCTTGGAGCTGAACCCACAGCCCTGTTTGCTGTTTCATCAGCTCCTCTGCAGAAGTGAGAGGCGTTTTCCTACAGCAGCTTGGCACCGGGAATAAGGGAGACAGCAGCCACCGAACAACCTGCTTTTAAATTTTCATGCAAATACAAAATAACAAAAGCAAACAGCAGAAAGACCAGGTGTTCCCCCAAGCCCTCACCACACTCACTCTCCAACAGACCTTCTCAGGGCAGCTAGGCTGGTTTTTAGCTAGCAGCAGGTTTTTAACTGCCTGAGAAATCATAAAGACAAACTTTGTTTTGCAGAATAGGGAATATACAGTGGGAATGATGGTTGGATGGATGGATAGATGGATGCATGGATGGATGGATGGATGAAAAGAAGGAAGGATCTTCCTTTTTCCCCCATTTAAATGCCACAGAGATAATTGTATCTTATCAGTACACCAATAAAAACGCCAAACTCTTCAAAGCTCTGATGACGCCTCCATTTCTTTAGGGGTTGCTCAGCTATCATGAAAGGAGGAGATGGAAAGAAGTGTCAAGGGAGAGGCRCTGGGATGAGGTGCAGAACAGGGCAGAGAGGGTGACGGATGCCCCAGAGGTCAGCTTTTGGTATGCATCACACCATGCCCCCCGAATTGGGGAAGAGGGAGGTCAGCAGCATTTCTGTCACCTCGAGGTCCCCTGGGATGGTGGCCATCCCTTGGGGAGAGGTAGCCTGCCTCCAGGCATCCCTGGGGGGAAAGAGAAACCCTGGAGACCGGGCTCGGTGCTGTTATTGCTGGCTCTCTTCACAGGTCAGGTTAAAATGTTATTGCTCTTTGTGGAATGCTGCAGGAGCTGGCTGGCTTGCGCTGCGTCTAACGAGGTTTTGTTGCGCAACRAGAACCGGCACGACACGGGAAACTCAGCCGGTGGCAAAGGCACCATCACGGGCAGCTCGTCACAGCATGGAGGTGAAGCACACAACTCCGTGGCAGAGCATCCCCCCCAAACAGAAGGGTGGGCATCCCTCCGACGGACAGCAATGGGCCTCCCGGCTTCCCTGCTGCTCTCCCTTTGAAGCCCAAAGTTGACAACTGTCATGGTGTTTTCAGCACCTCTGGGTTTTGGAGCCACAAAGGCTTGGGAGAGTCACYGGATCTGCCCCTGAAACTCTTGGAGCTGTTCGTGGCTTGCTCGGGAGATGCGGGTAACGCGGCTGGGGTGGGAGGGTGTCAGTGCGGTGGTCAGCCCGTCCCCTCCGGTGAAGTTAGAAATCATTGCCCCATTGCACCCGTAGAGACATGGAGCTCTCAAAAATACACATTTCCTACAAACCTTGGAAAAAGGGGTGGTGGGTGGGGGAGAAAGATATGATGAATGTCCTCCCCGAGGCACTGGCCGTGCCCTGCAGGGACAGCAGAAACTGCACACGGGGGGGTAAAGGAGGGAGGGAAGGGAATGGAGGAGATCAGGATCACAGGATCACAGAACAGCCCAGGTTGGGAGGGACCTGGAGAGATCATCTGGTCCAACCTTTGGAGGGAAAGGTAGCCTAGCTGAGATTATCTAGCACCCCATCCAGTTGCATCTGGAAAACCTCCAGTGATGGGGACTCCACCATGTCCCTGGGGAGGTTGTGAGGTTGTTCCAGTGAACGATTGTTCTCGCTATAAAAAGATTCTTTCTTATGTTGAGATGAAACCTCTCCCAAAGTACCTTGTCCTTGTCTTCTCCATGTGGCTCCTTGTGAAGAGAGAGCCTCCGTCGTCTTTGTAGCCACCCTTGAAGCACTGGAATACTGTGATGAGGTCGCCCTTGAGCCTTCTCTTCTCTAGGGAGTAAAGACTCAACAACTCCTTCAAGCTTTCCTCATATGGCAGGTTCTCCAGCCCTGTGATCATCTTTGTGGCCCTCCTTTGGACCCTCTCCAGTCTGTCCGCATCTTTCTTAAGTTGTGGGGACCAGAACTGGACACAGTACTCCACATGTGGCCTGACAAGCACTGAGTAGARCGAGATGATCGCTTCTCTATCTCTGCTAGTAATGCCCCTGCGGATGCAGCCCAGGATCCAACTTGCCTTGGTYGCTGCAGCGGCTCCCAACTGACTCGTATTCAGCCTGTTGTCCACCAGGTCCCTTTCAGCAAGGCTGCTCCCCAGCGACACAGGTCCCAGCCTGTGCTGGGCTCTTGGGTTATGTTGTCCCAGCTGCAGGACTTTGCACTTGTGTTCATTAAATGTCGTTCAGTTCTCGCTAGCCCACTCTTCCAGCCTGTTCAGGCCTCTCTATAAGACGGCTCCCCCTTCTGATGGGTCCACCTCACCACTCACTTTGGTGTCATCAACAGACTTGGTGAGGGTGCCTTCARTCCCRTKGTCCAGATCATTTATGAAGATGTTGAACAGGGTGGGGTGCAGTACCGAACCCTCGGGGACCCCGCTTGTGACAGGCTGCCGGCTGGAGTCAAAGCCATTGATCACCACCCTCTGAGCACAGCCTGGGAGCCAATTTCCTACCCATCTCACAGACCACCCATCCAGTTTGTGACTTGCCAKTTTGTCCAGGAGAAGGCTGCGGGTGCTGAAATCCAGCAGGATTTCAGGAGGACGGCAGGAAAAGCCTCGATAAGAAATGGCATCTCAGACTGACAGTCCAAAGGAGGAAGGCAGAGGTCTGCAGGRGCTTCCCTGGCTGAGGGCTCTGCCACCACACTCGTTCCTGCTCGCTTGGTCTCGTAGCAGTGCAGAGGGCTTCCCGGCTACTCTGTGTTAATAAATTAGATGTGTCCAGGAATGCCCCTGGCACTGAGGCCACACAGCGTGGGACAGACTAGCTCTGTGTCACCGCTGGGATCAGTCCCAGCCGCATCCAAACACCTGAGCCGTGCCTGGGAGCTGCGTCGTGGTGAAAACACAAGCAAACAGTGTGCCAGACGTAAAGGTAACACCTTAACAGCATTGAACGTCCCCTGGCATGGTGACAGTGAGGGTGTCACCAAGCTGGTCACTGCTAATATGCAGCTGGGCTGCCAGAGGGCTCATTACTCAGATGCAGCTCCAGGCGAAGCCTGCRTGGGCACAAAGCGGCTGTGAAACATCCCTTTACCTCCTCGTCATGAGTTTTTGGGCTTCTGTTGCACATGGTGATGGTCGTGAGAGCGGCTGGGGTGGCATCSGGACAGATGTGGAGAGGGGCCGGCGCAGAGCATCTCTCTCTGTAGCTCCCTCCAGTCCAGCAAATGTGTGGAGGAAACACAGCTGAGGCAAAGCAGGGTGTAAAGGTGGAGGGTGGAGCAGCAGCAGCTTCAAACCCAACGCTGCCCAGCAGAGATGCGGGGGAGGGAAACCCACAGGCTGTATTGCCTCTGGTCTTGTCTGTCAGGGGGACACAGACGGGCGTGGGGAGATGGGCTCCAGGAGGACCCATGCCTAGCACCTATTTATTAGCTGGCAGGATAAAGAGAGGCAGGGCCTTGGGAGCAGTTTGTCTCAGAGCAGGGAGATGCCGGAGGACTCTGCCCAGACTGTCACAGCTGTGCATGGCAGAAATGCTCTYTCCTTCTATACTTCAGCTCCAGGGAGCAGCCAGCAGCCACGCCGGCTGCTCTGTGCAGGGATGTGTGTCCCCAGCGCTCCTGTGCCGCTACCYGTCCCTCCTCCTGCGGCTGTGGGGTGGAGGTACAGCCCCTCCTCGGCCGCCTGCTCAGCTGTGACACTACGCTTCAGTGCTCTGTTCCTGGACCTTCTCGTCCTGGGGGGATCCCTCCCCTGGCACGCAGCACGGATGCTGCCTTTAGCAATGGAGAAAAGCAAGGAAAAAAGTGGGAAGACCGGGACCTGAAAACGATGGGTACTGCACTCTCTGGTGGCAAGTTCCCACCAGACTCCCGTGCCGAAGGTCTTCTTGCTCGTGGTAAGGAGTTTGTGGCTGGCCCTGTGGCTGGCAGCCTGCAGCTCTGCTCTGTGCGCCAGCTTTTTTTGCCAAGGTGAGCCTCCTCTGGGAACACGGGGACATGGGGACACATCCACAACCTGCCCTGCACAACGCAGCATCAGCTCAGGAATCCCACAGCCAGCTCTGGGCAAGGACGGTGCCAGCACGCAAGTTCAGGTGTCGGAAGAGCAATAGCTGCATTRGCCGGGGCAAATTAGAACTCCTTTAGCCAGGACTCTGGAGCTATTTTTGTTGTTTTGGAGGTGACCGTGACCTGTTCTCCAGAGCTAACTTGGCACCCCTGCACCGCATACAGGCAGAGCCTGCGACACCTGGAAGCCTCCAAGGGGAACATGGAGATGAAGCCCAAGTGCACCAACCAGGTGGTCCTGGTCTTCTCACCCTTTTACTGTGTCCTGGGCCTGTCTCCTGGAGAAACCTTCATCMGTGCATGGGGTAAACCTCACCCTTCCCCAGCCCAGCCCAAGGCGGAAAGGTTAGGTTGGCCACTGAGCAAAGACCTTCAAGCGGAGCCGCATGTTTTAGCTGTGCACTCAATGATACAATAGAAAAGGCCTCTGAAGTCCCGGCCCTCTGGAGCATTTCCTTAGCTCGCTGGAATTTCCGTTTATTTCTTCCTCTCCCAGGCTCTTACCGAAAACCTGTGTCACCACATGTGTCTCCTCGGCAGGCTCTGGAGACCGGCCAGCTCTCTTGGTCCCCCTCTCAGGTCTCTCACCGATGTGCCGGGCATTTGCRAGGAGCGAGCTCCCCGAGGGTGTCAGCTTTGGCTCGCCCCTTGATTAATCACCAAAGGCGACTCTGCCAATCAAGGAAAGATTTACAAGGCAGGCAGGAAGCTCTTGTTTTTACAGGAGTGCCTCAAACACACGCACACAGTAGGAAAAGCAAACATTCCAGGCATACCAAGGGATCCATGGGATAAAAATTCCCCAAACAGCCCAGATTAAGATACTTGGCGGCACATGGAAACACTAAAACCTGGACTCAAGGATTTAATTGTCTTATTTAGCAGAGAGCCCTGAGCGCTGCGTGGAACAACCTGAGCTGCATGGGAACAGCCACCCCAGGGGGGCAGGGAGAGGGTCAGCTGCCATGCCCTCYGTACAATAAAGGTCAGGGCTGGCCCCCAGCCCTCTCCCAGCTCCATATGGTCGCCAGAACCTTCTGGCGGAGTTTAATGTGAGTTTTCCTTTGGAAACGCTCAGCCCTGCTCCTTAGCAAGTCGGGCAGGGGTCACTGAATCAATGCAAGGCTGAATCCGAGCCCGTCGGAGCAGAGACGACCACTGTTCCGGCTCCAACCGCCGAGACCCCTGGCCTGAGAGCAGCGGTCGTCGTGCTGGGTCGATACCCGTTACCTCCCGTCCTACCCTRAAGCCCTCTGAAGTGAGGGGAAACACTCCCGTCCTCTCTGGTCCCAGCTGCCAACCCAGGGGATGCAGCAATGCCCCTGCAACTGCTTGCCTCCGCTGAAATACTCCTTGAGCATCATCAGGGTTGCATGAGAAGAGAAACGGGCAGGCTAGAGCAGGTCCAGTCCCACTGGTGGCTTCGGCTGCTTCTGCAGAATAACCTGTCTGCTGCGCTGCTTGACCAGCTCACTCCCTGGCTGGTCCCCGACCGTCGCCGTTTGAAGAACAGCAGCAACATTTTTCATTTATGGGTTTTCAAGGGACCATGAGAAAGGCAGGAGGGAAACAGCACTTTGGCTTCTTTAAAAAAAACAGTCCAAATGATGTGCTTCCCCTTTCTCTGCTGCTCTTTTGAACTTCCTTTATTCAATTTGAAACAATTTTTCAAGGGAGTTCACTCTCTGGCTGTATTTCCCAGAACTTGCTCCTGTTTGTCAAGTTATCTGAGCAACAAATTCACAATCGTGCGGTTAGTCCTGACTGTGTGTTGTGGGATAACTGGACTCTACGTTGAGCTTTGAATCTCTCTAGGTGAAGAAGAGGAAGAATCCCTGCAGGACAAGAAAGTGAAAAGGCTCAGAAATTTTTGTAAGCTGGAAATATCCTCCTCTCTGAAAGGTTAAGTTGCTGCTTAAAGGCTCCTTTTTCATCTTTCTGCAAATCACCGCACAGAAAGCGGAATTCAACCTCGCCTAGTTCCATATGGCTTCTCCACTTCTGCTCTGACTCCAGCTGCCAGTGGCTTGTCCCGGCAGGAAGCTCCAGCTCCCGCTCCCAGATGGACGGTTTCTGGAAGGGCGGCGGAGGGGACTGATAAGGAAATAAGTCATCTGCTGAAAGCGAGAGTTAAAGGGAAGCATGTGCTTGAGATCATTGAATCACAGGATGGTTTGGGTCAGAAGGGACCTTTAAAGCCCATCTATTCCACCCCCCCTGCCATGGGCAGGGACATTTTTCACTAGATCAGGTTGCTCAAAGCCCCGTCCAGCCTGAACTTGAATACTTCCAATGATGGGGCATCCACAGCTTCTCTAGATAGTCTGTTCCGGTTTCTCACCACCCTTGTTGTAAATAATTTCTTCCTTATATCTAAYCTAAATCTACCCTTTTTCAGTTTAAAACTGTTGCCCCTTGTCCTGTCACAGCAGACCCTGGTAAAAAGTCTTTCTCCATCTGTTTATAAGCCCCCTTTATATATTGAAAAGCTGCAATAAGGTCTCCCYGGAGCCTTTTCTTCTCCAGGCTGAGCAACACCAACTCCCTCAGCCTTTCTTCACAGGAGAGGTGTTCCAGCCCTCTRATCATTTTTGTGGCCTCCTCTAGACCCGCTCTAACAGGTCCATGTCTTTCTTGTGCTGGGCGCCCCAGAGCTGAATGCAGTAATTATCCTAGAATAAAATCCTCATTTACACACTCAACAAGTCACCTGCCATGCACTAAGAAGATGCAGATTGCCCTGAGCGTTTATCCCAACTTGCAGCCCATGCTCAGGCATGAGCGGGGCTGCCTGCCTCGAAAGCTCRCCCCAGCTCCCCTCCTGCAGCTCAAGCTTTCACAGAGCTCCCTGTAGCTGTGAGGATGCTCCATGGGATCCAGATGTGGGAGCACGACTCGAATTATTGAGAGTTTGCATCTCAGTACATCATAGCATTACTGCAAGCAGTTTCCTTGTGGTCCTCCTCTCTTTCCTGCCTCTGTTCATCACCAGCCAATGCACCAGAAGTCCAGGAGACCTTTCAACAGCTAGCTCATGGCTGGGACATGAATGCACCCTTCAGAAACTGGTTTTGTCCCAGTAAATAGGATTGGCTTTAATGCGTGGCTCTCCATTTCTTTTGAGACCGCGTGCGTCAGCACCTGTGCCCTTCCGCCTAGCAGCCGAGTTTATCCCTGCTTCCATGTCAGCTTTCCCAGCAGCATCCTCCTAACGCGGCCGCGGCTGTGCTGAGCGTGCAGTCCCTTCCCGGGAGCCTGCCAGCATCTTCCCTTTCACCGGCTTTTGCAAGTCATCGGAGGCTTCTAGCTTGGCAATTTGCATCCGCAAAGTTCAGCATCTCCTTAAAAAAAAAAAAGCTGGCTGTGTTTAGGAAGTTTAACGTGGCATCGCAGGGACATGAGTCATCATCACCAGCGTTGTTTTCGGCGCCACGGTATTTTTGTTTGCCCTCGACCACAGAAGAATGACACAACTCAGCTCGCCGCATGACAGCGGCACCTGGCCCACTAGTCGCAGCCCCATCTTATTAGGAAAGGTAAATAAAGTCACACCRTGCAGCCAAGGAGCCATCCCAAGGGAGATGGCCACTGCACACACCGCTCAGGCCAGCGCCATGCAGCGACCAGAGAGTCCATGAATCCAGCAGCCGCTATTGAAACATGATAAAGATCCGGGAAGCAAGTGGTCAAGTATAATTGCTCACTTGCGCTAGAGAGGGTCAGAGATAAAGCCCCAGGAGTGCCACGGTCAGGAGACCTGGTGTCAGGAGGACCGCTGCTGTCACCCAYAACAGATGCTGGGCAGGCTGGAGGCCTCAGCTAAGCACTCTGACTTCACACCAAGACTTTCCAAGGTCTCGGTTTGCAGCCCTTTTCCAAACACAGTTCAGAGCAGAGACACCTCTGGGCTCTCCCAGAGGCCTCCAGCACCGGCATGCCCACCCTGGGCATCGCTGCTGCCCCCCTGGGGCCTGTTTCCTGGCTGGGAGCCCACGGGGSTGGGAGGTGGGGAATATTAGGGCAGGTGGGACTTCCCATCCTGACCTCAAAATGGGGTTGGGAGACCTGGCCAAGGTGCTTCAGGTGCCCTCTGCCCTGCCTTGCCTTCCTTTACTTTGCCTTGCCCTGACCTTGCCTTGCTCTCCCTCGCCTTGCCTTCCCTTCCCTCTCCTTGTGTTCCTCTTCTGCTTCCCCTAAGGGGAAGCAATGTTAACCACCTGCCCTGAAGGCACGGCAGGATGAGGTTGAGAAGGTCCTATGGCCACCACACCACCAGCTGTGTTCAGAGTGGGCACAGAGGGGCTGCGGGCAGGGGGTGGTGGGCAGGGGTCCGTCTCTCCGGGCTTGGGTGGGAGTGTGGCATCTCAGAGTGTGAATCCTGCCCTGCTATGAGCAGTGTCACCCCAGGACAAGGACAGTGGAGAGCTGAGATCAGACGTGGACCAGACACCGCACTGTTATGCAGCTGGGGTTCGGTGAGATGATGTGCCACTTCCACGCAAGCCCCTGCCACGGCAATGGTGATGGGAAGCTGAGGGACCCCTGCCCTGTGCTCAGAGTCCCTCTCAGTCCACAGCGTGGTGGAGATGGCGGTGTACCTTCTGAGCTGAGTGACAAAYGACACCACGACAGCCCATGGGGAAGGAGGAATGTCTGGGAGGCGTCAGTGGGCAGGTGAGAAGCAGGCATGAATTCAGATCTGCCCTTCTCAGCTCAGCCAGGAGTTGAGTTAATGCTCYGCAATTTTGCATCCTGAGTAAGACTGCCCAGACTGACACTTGGGCACGAGATGGAGTCTGCACCCTGGAGTAGCTGTTTTAGGGTGGGAAGCAGGGACAAGCTGCGAGGTCCTCAAAGGAAAGTCATCATTGCTCCCATGATGTGCTGTTAGGTGCTGCGTTCGCACGTGCATGAGGTTACCCAGCCAGGCACGCTGGAGACGTGGGCGTTTGGGTGAAATACGCCCCACYGGCTACGATGCACCGTAAACACAGGCTTAAACGGGCTGCTGGGCAGAGATGTGCTTAGAGCTATTCCCGTCCCGAGCAGGAAACTGAAAGGGATAATACACAGCGAAGCCATGAACTTAACCTTCAGCTATGTAAATTACAGGGAACGAAAAATGCAGCCGATGTGAACCAGTATTATAAATGCACCTTAACAACAGGCACYGCATTATAAAGCGTAAACCTTGCTGAACTGGGGCAGTGGGAAAGAGCGAGCAAGTTTCAGCCTCAGAGCTATCTGGGGTGAAATTTAAGCTATTTTTTCCGACCACTTCTGCTGTCGCATGCGATCCCACTTGATAGAGAGTGACTGTACAAAATGGGCTGACCGGCTAAACACAAACGARTCATAAGGCAGCTCTGTTGACAAATTGAATCATATTTAGTGGGATGATACCCAAGGCAAAGAATCGCGAAGATTAGTGAGCGAGCGATGTGAAAGCATCAGCAAACGCACACTGCTGAGACTCGCAGTGCTGGTTTGGGAGCGCTGAGCTCCAGACCCACACGCCAAGGCCCTGTTTGTAGGCAGTAAGTGRAAGCACGGGCAGCGGCAGCTTTTGTAGGGCGCAGCGCCCAGAGCCGTGCAACGACAGGGATCGTAGCTGCTGAGCTAACCTGGGCCCTCTCGGTTTTAGACCAGGGGTGTGGTGGGGGGAGTAGGGAAGCATCTTTTTGGCAAACAGCTCTTTAGTATAGCACTGTGCTACCTGGACATCATCCTGAACACATGTAAAATAAAGAGATTTTAATGATAGATTAAGTATATTATGCTTTATACACCTAAAATTATGTTTATACCCAAAATTACCAATCATTCCTCTAGCCCTAAAATTAATTATTTTTGTTATGCCACTAATTTGAAACACACTGCTTTAGTATCCAGGTATGCGAACAACATTGCTTGCACACTGAAGTGGCTCTAAAGGTAGAGACTTTGAGTAACGCACAATTAATGAGCCCAGATTCTGTAATTATCTGCATTCACTATCGGATCAGAGATGGGGGACAGGTAATYGTGTGTATTTAAATGGCCAGTAGCAGGATTCTGGATTTACATGCACCAAATGTCATAATTTTGAGTCATTACACATCCATGTACTGAGCAAGAAGCTTAAAGGCATAGTAAAGAATTAAGTCATGAAGTTAACCATCAGMTGCATAAATTACAGGTATTGAGAAATGTAACCAATGTAAAACTGCACTGTAAAGGCACGCCAGGAGTTACAACATATAGCCTCTCGTACATAGCTATTGTTATATTTTCCTTTAGGAAAAAAAGGAAATTTTTGCCATATAGGTGAGAGACATCAAAAAAAAAAAGCATTTCACGGAAGGTGCGACAAGATATCCAACTCCAAGAAGAAAGATTCTCAGTCTGGTGGCATTAATTTAATGAAATTCTAACTTTTTTTATGTATTTGGTTATTGATATTTTAGAGATCGCAATAGTCTTCATACCAAACGCCATGTAAAAAAGAATCAGATGATGTAACTCCACACTAACTGTCCTCACATGCCTGGGACAAAACCTTCAGGACATCGGTTGGGCACCGCAGTYGCACTGACACTGCTGTCACAGTCAGGTACTTTTCCAACACATGCAAACCCATTCACACAGACGTTTTAAAATCATTTAACAGTATTAAAATCACTGTCCTTACACTGTCCGGGTGAGGATAAGGAAGTGGTGTTACCAGGAGGCAGCTTGTTTAAAATAGCAAACACAATTCCCGAGATTTCTCATATTTTTTATGAGCCCTAAGACTTCTCCCGCGCGGTGGAGGAAACCACAGCTGGGTGGACGTGCCTGTCGGAGTAATCCTGCAGACCCAGGGTTGGGGGGTCCCAGGTCCCAGAGCCTCAGCACCGTGCCTGCTCCCGSCACAGCGCCTGCTGACAGGGGAGCAAGCGCTGCAAGGCAGCTGTACGAGCCTCACGTGTGAAACGTCTGCCTTGCGGGCAGGGATAGACCCCTTCCCCAAAAGACCATCCTTCCTCCTTGCCTAGTTTGTAGGATATTGTCCGGTGGGTTCAGCGCTCTTGCTTTCTCTCCGCAGAYACAAGCGTGGACAGAAACAGCAGGAGTGTTGCGGGTGAGCCTTGGCTTCGCAGAGCTAAACCGAGAAAAAACTCGCATCTTTCCTTACGCGGGAATTTGACCAAACGCCCTGCGCCCCCTCCAGCTCTCGGCTGCAGGATTCCGCTAAAACAGGCGGGATGGGGAGAGGAGACAAATGGAAAAGCCGAGCGAAGAAGCATCTCCAAGCCGCAGGTCCTGCGCGGGGCTGCCGTGCCCTCTGCCGGGCTGCTTCCACCCGGCCCTGCGGCACCCTGTCCCGCACCCCGCTGCCACATCGCACTTCTGCGTCCAGGGCTCGGGCATCTTCCTCGGCCAAAGCCCGGAAGCGTAAGTGGAGTGGTAATTAAGTTCCTAAAGTAATGAGGAAGGTCGTTTTAATTAGACCAGACACCACCGTCACTTAGACTCCCTGCAGGCGTGCAAAGCTAGCGGGACCTCCTGCGACAAGGGCTGCCCCGAAGTGCCACTCCTGCCCCGAGCGCTTTAATCTGCCCAGTTTGCTCCGCAGCTTCTTTCTTCGCCTCCATTAGACTTAAAAAAAAAAAAAAAAAAAAAAAGTAATTTTCACGCCTCATGTGGAAAAGTCTCTCCAGGACGTAGCTGCAGCAACACCTGCGGCTTCCCCTGCTGATTTCCACCCCAGCTGCTAAATGATGGGGAAGCGCCGAATTAAAAAGCCCCCTTAATAGCGGGGCAGGGCGAGGGATTGCCCTGCCAGCCAGCCAAACCCACCGGGAGACCGCTCAACAGGAAAGCTTAGTCGCCAGCTCCAGAGCAGATGGTTCAGCGGGACCACCGGGTGGGCTCCCTGAGGCGGGCGGTTGGGCGCTCCTGCATCACCGCTTGAGTCACAATGGTGGAACGCCGAACCCACCCGCCTTCCACTCCAGTCGCACCTCAGCCATGGCTCGGGCGGCCGCTGCGGCGGGAGCGGGTAGCAGGAAGGGCGCAAAGCGTCGGTTGCCTAAGCAGGGCAGGGCTTGGTAAGCCCGGGATTTGCATTTCCTCAACACCTGCGGGGAGAGGAGGCAGGAGGGGGCGGGCAGGGGCCTGCGCCGCCGGTCGGTCTCGCCTGCCTTTGGCCCTCGGGACGCGGAAAGGCTTCTCCGGCCTCTGTGGGGCGAGAGGGGCTTCTCCCTGAGGGGAGACCGGCCTCTCCCCGCCAGCGGCGCCGGGGAGGGCCCGGCAGCTCCCCGCGTTCAGGCAGGGGCCCGCCCAGCCGGGCCCTCGGCGCCCAGTTCCCTGCCAACGGCCCGGCTGGGRGCTTTCTGAGGGGGGGAGCCCCTTCCCCGGGCGCAGGCAGGCACCGAGGGCCGCCCGGGGGCTGTGGGACGGGGCGRCCCGGCGCGGAGGCGGGTAGGGCGGGACCGTTAACGCCCCTCGCGAGCAACGGAAGGGTGGCAGTGCGCATGCGCGCGCGCTTCCCCCCTCCCCCTCCATCTTGTGGGCGGTCCCCAGGCCAACGGCGGCGGGAGCCAATGGGAAGGCGGCCCTGCGCGCGCGCGTGGGCGGGGCGGGCGTCGCGCGGGATGGGCGCACTTCCGCCGCGGGCGGCCGGGGCCTATGTACCAATGGCTGCTGGGGGCCCTCGGCGCCCTCCTCGCCGCCGCCCGCCGCCCCGCGCCGCCCCCGGCCCCGCCGCCGCGCAAGAGGCCGCTCCCCAGGTCAGCGAGCCGCCCCGCCGCCTCACGGCCGCCCGAGGGCCTCGCCCCATCACCAGCCCCCGCGGCCTCCCGGGGTGGGGCCTGCGGGACCCCCAGGGCCTGCTTGTCGGGAGCGGGAGCCCGCCCGGAGCCCGGCGCCTCAGCCGCCTGTCCGCGGTGTTTGAGCTGAGGGCGGGAGCGGCGTTAGTCGCTCTGTCGCATCGTGAGCTCGGGTGCAGTGTGGTGTCTCGCCCTGGGGTTCCCCTCGCTCCGGCTGCCCGCCCCTGGGCTGGGCTCGGCCCCTCCGCCCGCCCAGAAACCCCCCTCCGGGGCGGTGGGGCTCGTGATGGGCTCCCAGGGGACCCCTGCCATCCACCGCCCTTTCCCGCTTTGGCWCGGGAGTGGGTGAAGCGGAGCAGGCTGCGCCCCTCCTGCTGGCCCGGCGKCTGGCCTGTGTGGCCGTCCGTGGCTCACGCCGCTGTCGGGTCACCCTGTGCCCACGGTCACAGTTGTTCACGTGTGATGCTGAGCTGATTGTGGGTTCCAGATGTTCCCAATAAGTCTGTTGGCAAACGCACCCCCTCGTTCGCGCTCCATCTGCACAGTGGGGGTTTGAAAAGAAGAAGAGGGGTGGAGACTCGGAGTACGTGTGTTGAAGGAGCAGAGAGCAGTGTATATATACATACAGGGATATATTGGGTGGAGGAAAGGCATGGCATGGGGATATGGTATGTATGCGGAGAGGAAGAAAGGGGGGTACCTTCCCAGGCATTAACCATTGCTGGTGCTCCAGAGCTCAAAGTGACAGATGGCTAAGCCTTCTCCGTGCCTGTTGCTTCTGTCTCTCTGAAGAGAGGGAATGGGTGGATTACATGCCATGTTTTGGGGAGAATGGTTGCTCCCTGTGGGAGAAACTGTTGCTGCAAGAAGCTCTGCTTAGTGTCTCATGTTCCAGAGTGAATGGGAAAAGTGAACGTCTTCTGGAAAGGGCCAATTGTTGCACAGGTAGTTGTTTACAGCTGCTGTGCAGAGCACAATCCCAAACTGAAGAATGCGCCTTTGTAGACGCTGTGGGCTGTCGCRTCATGGTCTGACCAGGAGACCCAGTTTTGCTAAGAGATCGCTGGGAATGACAGGTGAAGCAACTAGGATGAAATTCAAGTGAAACTGCGTTAGGTGGCTTCAGAAGCTGTCCTGCTGAAAATAACTTTCCCAACAGTGCTCTYTGAGATATGCTGTAAAATGGCAAAGGTGTTCCCAGCTCCCCTGTGTGAGTCTCTTCAAGGCGGTTATTTCTGCTATTTGAGGTTCTCCTATGGTAGACAGATGAAAAATTTCGGGCATGGGTGGTGAAACTGGTGGGGAAAGTAGATGAGCATTAGCTACTCTTGTACTGCACCACTGAAGCACAGTGTGCAATTTTTTAGGGGAGCTAACCTGTGAAAACTTGAATTTTTTACAAATTTAAATTATAAATCTTAATCACCTGTCCTCAACACTGGTGGGGGAGGAGTTTTTGAAAAGAAGAGGGCCTGAGCTTATATGGGTGTATGCAGAGTTATTGAGTTTTTTCTCATACCTTCTTTTGTTAAAATGCTGGGCATAAGTAGGTGCTGTCTTCTCTAGAGCGTGAAGGACATGAATGCATCTTTACTTGGAAGGTGGTCTCAAATTGCTTTTATTTTCTGGCCCATTTTTTCAGCATGTTTCAAATATTACTCAACACCCTGTGCACTTACCTGTTTCTCCCAGGCCCTCGGCAAAACACCAGTTGCGATGGCACGGTTTAACCTTCTCACAGGGTTGTGCATTCCCGTYGGAGGCAGAGGTAGTTGAGCATAGATTCGTTTTTTCCTTGCCTTTTGCGCATCTGTATTCCCTGGCCATGCCTACCTCAGAACATCAAAGATTTCCCAGTTTATTTCTGAATTACCGAGACAGAATTCATCTTTGCTTGTGATCAAACGAACTCTAAACCTCCAAGTGGTTGGTAAAGTAAAAAAGGACAAAACAATGCTCTCACAGGTGTTGTGTGCTCTGCTAAAGCTGGAGAAAGAGGCACTTCTGTCCAAAAACAGTTATTGTAACCGCAGTCAGGTATTTAAACTGTGCTTATCTCGGAGCATAGCCTTGAGGAGCTTGAATTGTGCTTTATCCCTGCAGAAGACTGATGCTGGAAAGTTTTCACTGAAGAGCAGCTCAGAATTAGTTAGCTCTTGCTAAAAATGGAGCAGGAGGATACAAATATTTTGTCTTCTTCAGTTTTACCTTCTGAAATATGAAATATGATGAGTAAGAAACATTCCTATAAAAATGCAATTTGCCCTTAACACCTACCCCCCAATATTTTCTGCCTGACTTTAATAGCATAGTAATAGCAAATATTCTTTATATTGTATGAAAGGTGCCGTTAAGGATATCAGTTACTTTTTGTGCTCCTGATACAGGCAGAAGATAGTCCAGAAGCGATGATAGCAGCAGGGTTTGGGAGCATAACAGTTCAAAAGAAATTACTTTGTGTAAGAAAGACCAAAGAATTCTTCAAAGAATCCTTGCTGTCTGTCATGGCATTTTTGGAGGCAAACGGAAAAAAAACCAWAATACAAACCTAGGAACAACCTTTGTGCTCTGTTCCCAAAGTAAAGATTKTTACTAGATTTTATCATTGTTATCAACCGATASGATACTTGGATTTAGGATTTGTAAGAAAGGGTGCAGCTAAGCATTATTTCAAGAACTAGTTCACAAGCACTGATTTAGCAGTAAGTTATTTAAGTGGGTGTACGCATGAGTTGCTTTCCCACCTTTTATTTCCTGTCCTACTTAGACTTTTGTTTGCAACTCGGTGTAGTGACTTACGAACTTAGATGGTTTAGTAATCTCTGGTACGCTTCTTTTCTTGAGGAAAGAGGAAAACTTTACRTATTAACTTAAGCAATTTTTTGGTGATAGGAACAAACGTAAAACATCAGGACGCATTAACAGAATGAGAAAAAGAGGCCTAATATGCTTTAGTGGGATAATTAGCTCTCTGTGAGCAGTCCCTYGAGGGGTGAGGTGGGGGGTGTTGATGAGGGATGCTCAGCAGTGGCAGTTGGGTGTGTGTGTCTGAGATAATCCCAGGGGCGCTTGGAGGGGGAGACCTTTGGGATATAAAAACTAACTTTGGAAATTTGGGCCTTGTGAAGGGAAGTCAGCCCATTAGAAGCTTACCTGTGGTTGCAAAACACTGTTCTGTGTGTTCTTTCCTCAGCGTTCAGCCATCTGTGGAAGATCCTGACCAGGCTCGAACAAAAAAGAAAAAATCAGGTATTGCGCATTACGGCAGTATTTAATATGCTTGATTTTTCTTAGGTTTCCTGTACCTTAGAAAACTCTGGCTTTTGTACTTCAGCATTATTACTGAAACTGTGGCTTTTCAAGCCATTCTTTCCTTGTGGCCATYTGTGTAGCCAGTGGCCTGAGGGTGTATCATAGGGCCTGGCCCTATATATGATGTTATCTGTGTGTTATCTGTGACTGTGGCAGGGCACAATACTTCTACTGCCAGCAAGAGATATCCCAGGTCTCTCTGGTGGTGAGGCCATGCGTGTCAGCAGAAAGAGTATTTTAAATCAAAGCTGTGTGCTCCCTCCTAACTCTATTCGCAATGTACCTCTATCAKTTCAAAATACCCGTATGTCTTAGGAGAAATCACTTAGAATCTGGGATGTGAAGGAAGGTAACTTTCAACTGATGGCAGGCAGAGAAAAATGGTATTTCTGTGAACTAGTGAGGTTGGGGAGCGGGGGGAGGCTGAACTGAAAACAGAAGAGTCAGTTTAATCTGAATCTGAAAATTTTGGCATGTGCATTTTGAAAAGATAGAGGAAGGATGAGTAAAGAAGGATGGAGATGCAGCAGAGGCTAGGTATAGGAGAGAACAGTGGGATAGAGAAGTGCTCTCTTTGGTGAGGCTTTCTCTGATACCCCTCCACAAAGTGTTTAAGGGTAAAATTATGCAGCTGCCTGCAGCCGTCTTGGTGCCTCTGGATGCCAGCTGCATTGGTCATGATTTGAGATGGAAATTTCCCCTTTTCTGTCTTTACTGATAAAGAGGGAGAAATGATGCTCTTTAGGCTGTATGACATTTCCTGGCACAAGTTCTACGAGGAGGTGTGGAGCTTCCTAGTTACTACTTGGCAAACAATGCTGCCCCTTATTTAATGATAGGGGCTGCTGAACTGTTAGTGTGCTTTTCAGGCTTAAGAGCATAAAACAATTGAAAAATATGTCAAATTGATATCTTGCTCCCCTGTCCCTCCTCCCTTTAGCAACATGACCAACTCTTGGTAGGAACAATTCCGACGTCTTCGTAAGTAGGGCAGATCTGCTTCTAAGAACATGGTACCATCTATGCCCTCGTCTGCTAAAATGTCATTCTCTTATCTTCAAACAAATGTGGTTGTCTAATATTTAATCTCTAACACAGCCCCTTATTAGACAGCCCTGGCTTGTTGATGTTTGGAAATACTGTCTGAGGGCTTGTATGTCTCTGCTTCTTTAATACTGAAAAGAACAGGCTTGGGTAGCTTTGGTTTGTAGACCTCAGCGAACAGCTTCTCTCAACTAGACAAGAGTGACCCATAATAAACTGCAAGAGTACGTGCATGTGTGGAGGGGATGAGGAGGATAAATTGCACCCTGTGCTGTTTCTCCGGAATCGGGGAACGTTCCCAAAAGGAGGGCTTTTTTGCAGATCTGGCTGGCAGACTCCCAGGTTAGTCTTTGAGCTCTGTCTCTGAAGGACTGTGCGGTGAGCCAGCTAATACAAATATCACCACCAACTGCTGTTGGAAGAAGGGTGTGTAACCTGAAATGAGTTACACTGCTTTAGGTGGGATTAAGGAGATGGGCTTTAATGCAAGTAGAAATCCTAATCCCCTCTTAAATCATGTTCTTACATGGCCTGTCTTTGTTTTTTAGATTACACTATCTCAGAATGTAAAGAGAAAGTTGAAGAAGTTTCAGCTGTGGTGAAGTTGCCAGCCAAGGCAACAAGGAAACGCCAGAAGGCTTCAGTCAGCAATGCCGCTCCAATCTCAGAGTCTGCAGAAGAGGTTAGCAAGCATTTTGAAAGTAGGTAGAAACTGTGCAAGACGAAAGAGGAAGCAGCTCTCCCTGATGCGTCTTGAAGTTGGGCCTGCTCTGAGCCTGTACAGCAGTAGGTTCTTCTTTTCCATTTATAGCAGGCAGCTCTTGTGTGCTGGGTTTGCCTTGCTCAAGTCTGCGTACTCTGCTGTGGCATTTGCAGCTGAGGAAGGAGCTAAATGTTCATTGACTTCCAGATACTTTACAATTGTTCAAATTCATCGTTTTAGTGTGTTTGTAAACTGTTACTCTCTTTCTCAAGCTTGTAAGGAATCAAACTACATTACAGTACAAGAAAAACTGCATACTTCCTCTGGTTAAACCTCTTTCTTGCTGGGTTCGTTATCCACCAGTCCAGRAGAGGATTCCTGTAGGACTTTGGCTCTGTAGAAATGAGTCATGAACTGCTTGATTCCGTAGTTTGGTTCAGAGGTGTAGTGTTAYTTTTCTTATTGCCCCATAGAATAAGAGGAATAAGAAACTGTCAGTTATTCATTCCAGAGGGAGTCATTAACTCTTATTTGTACAAAATATATTTTTCAAGGGCTAAGCTATCACACTTTGGAATGTTTAGGAGCTGACTGAGGAGAGCTCAGCGATAAGCTTGTATTGTTTTAATCACTGCACGTATGAGAGCCTGTATTAAAAAATTAAAGTGTACTTGTCAGAGATMCTGCAAAGATTTGCATTCTGCTACAATCTGAAGCAGCAAATCATGGTCCCCAACTCATACTAGAGCTACTAAATTTCAGGAAGTTTATGTTTGCTTGGATTCACATTCAGGTTATACTCACTTTGGTACTTTTTTTGKTTTTATTTAAGACTCAGTCCACTTCTTCTGACCCTTCATCTAAAAGACCAACAAGTTCCGTGCTTGAAATAGAAATGCTACAAGTTGGTAAGCTGACATGAAGTTATTAACTTGTTTCTTTTTCACCCACCTTGTGTACCTTGCAACTCTACCCCTGGGCTTATGGACGGATTATTGCAGGCACAATATCTAGGGAGCACCTGGGAATACTTGAGTGTGAACTCTGTTTCTTCCCTGCATCCTTGCATTGCTTCTGGATTGGGGCCAGGCTTTTATCTTGTCATCTCAGTCCAAGAGCTGACTTGGATGCAGTCCTTCAGTTCTGATATGTCCACCGTTACCTTGCCGGAAGTGAATTGTTTTAAACACTAATTTTAGGTAGTAAATCCTGATAACCCTTTTTTATTTCAGGTTTAGGCTGGCAATACCTTGTGTGCACAACTTTCTGTAGCTGCCAGTATGAAAATCTGAAAATATTCTAAAGTAACATAACACAAATAATATTATGATATAAGAGAAAATGAAAATAATTTATCTTTAGTGAAGCTCCTTACTGTAAACTCATAAAAGTCTTCAGTTTCCTTTTACAGTTACTGATGGCTTATGCTCTTCTCTCGTAGATAAAATGCCTTGTGGAACCAATACTTGTTTGGATAAGGAAACACTATCCCTTTCTCACAAGACAATTCCATGTCTGAGGTAAAAATCCTTCTGTTTTCTTTGAMTTCTCTGAAAGGTTTGCAGTCTTTCGCTTTCATTCTTGGAACTTCCTCTGTGTTGCCTAACACTTGTATCTGTGTCCACATAATATTTTTCCAAGGTATTCTGGAACTCCTCCAGGCTGCTATAYGAAGGGAGGTCTCCAGCTGCTTTTTTATTTCCTCGAACCAACTTTAGACTTCTTCTTTAAATTCAGGTGCTTCATGGACACAGGAGATTAGATAACGATTAAAGGTCGGTGGTAGAAGGAAGTGTTGAACTTGAGAAGAGGCTGAGACCAGGAATGCTTGTTAAAAGGTCCTAAATAGTTAATTTGACAGGAAGAAATAAGCTGTTGTTTTAAAAAAACAAAAACAAAAAACCAATAACCTTCTCTCAAAAAAACCTCCATGATGTTTGGCATGAAATAGTTCCTGATTTGATAAAAGGACGAGCCTTTACATTGCATTTGTTTTGAATTATTGTTTGGGGGATGCTGAGTCACTGTTTGTACACTTACTCAGAGTCAGAAATAGCTGGAAGGAGGAGGGAATGGGTCATGACCTGTTTTGATGCTGCTGTTTGCCTTCCAGTGTCAAAATTGAATTGATAGTCTTGTGTGTGCCACAGCTTGGAGGTGACAAAGTTACAAAGTCTAGCTGGAGGCCAGTTAGCAGTGGTGTATCCCAGGGATCAGGACTGGGGCCAGCACTATTTAACATCTTCATTAATGACCTGGATGATGGGACAGAGTGCACCCTCAGCRAGTTCACAGGTGATACAAAACGTGGGAGGAGTGGCTGATGGACCCAACTGGGTGTGCTGCCATCCAGAGGGACGTGGACAGGCTGGAGAACTGGACAGGCTGGAGAACTGGGCAGAGAATTCATGAAGTTCAACAAGCAGAAATGCAAAGCCCTGCATGTGGGGAAGAAGAACTCCATGCAGCGGTACCTGCTGGGCGCTGACCAGCTGGAARGCGGCTCTGATGGACAACAAGSTGACCATGAACCAGTGATACRTCCTTGTGGTAAAGGCCAACGGCACCCTGGGCTGCGTTAGGAATAGTGTTGCCAGCTAGTCGAGAGAGATCATCTTTCCTTTCTATTTAGGCCACCTCTGGGGTGCTGTGTCCAGTGCTGGGCTCCCCTGCACAAGGAAGATGTGGGCTTACTGGAGCAAGTGCAGCGAAGAGCCACGAAGATGATTAAGGCAGTGAAGCATCTTTCATACGAGGAGAGGCTGAGAGACGGTTCAGCCCGGAGAAGAGGAGGCTCAGAGGGTGTATAAACATCTGAAGGGAGGGAATGAAGAGGAGGGAGCCATACTCTTCTCAGCRGTGCCCACTGACAGGACAAGAGGCAATGGGCACAAACTGAAAACCAGAAAATTCCACCTGACCATCAGGAAACACTTTYTTKACTCTGAGGGTGGTCAGATACTGGCATGGGTTGCCTAGAGAGCTTGTGGAGTCTCCRTCYTTGGAGATGTTTGAAAATCTGACTGGAYGCGATCCTGGGCAACCTGCTGTCGGTGACCCTGCTTGAGCAGGGGTTTGGACCAGATGATCTCCAGAGATCTCTGCCAGAATGATTCTGTGARGAAAGCAGCAGATACACTTCAGTGCCAGTGTGCTAGCTTTTAGAAGAGCTGAGGGTTGGATGGTATGAATAACGCACCTGCATGGTTCTTCAGTCTTCTGTACTGACTCAGGGCTTGGACTGCCGTGGACATATGTGCCGCTGAGTGCAGYTGTGACATGCAGATCAAACAACAGTGTATATTCAAGGCAGTTGTTCCAATTTTCACTTCTACTTCTCTGTACTTTCCCATTAGCCARTTGAAGACAGCAGGTCTTCATCTGAAAGTCATAAACATCTCGTGTCTGTCTCCCTCATCATCAGTGCACATGCTTTACAAGATAGTTGGTGGTGGAGCTTGAATCGGGAGGTGCATATTTGAATGTTCTCTTGATACTATTTCTTTTGCCGTTGATGTTTTTTAGCACAAGCAGGAACGGCAAACGCCACGTCAAATCTGCTCCAGACAGCATCTTAACACTGAGGCCACCCATTAAGGAGCGCACTGTGCCAGAGTCCACAACTTCAGAYGTCAGCAAAATGGGGAGGCTTTTCTGTACTGCTGAAGAGGTAYGCTGGGTGAGAAAGGTGTCTTTTGAAATGAAAACTCAGCAGTTACAACAAAACTGTATGTAAACGCTGAAGTGGCAGTTTCTAACAGCACAGTGGGTGTAGTTAATAAAGTTGAAGGAATTCAGCGTATAACATTTTATTTGCCTTTACATGYATCAAGTCTTGGAACAGAGCAGTGCTTTGTTGCTGAAAGATTGAATTTTAAACCATTTTCATGGAAATGGTGTACTGGGGGAGGACCAGTTTCACTTGCAAGTGGAGCTGTATTGCCRTGTCCCTAAGTGTGTATTTGTGGCCGAGTTGTTTCACTATTTTGTCCTTAACCTAGCTCAACTGTGATCTTTACGTAGCAACTCTGAAAGGGTAATGTAGGCGAAAAAACACTCAGTTGCTGATAATCCTTCCTTACAGGACTATCTGAGAGGTCTTTCCCTGTCCTTTCCTTCCAATATCTGAAGCAACTATTGGAAAATTCCTGATAAACCTAGCTTACATGGGAGACGAACTTACACTGAAGTACTGGAGAAGCAGGCCATGGCAAGCTGTGGAGTATGATTAAGATACCCTGGGGACTCATAGCACCCAATGATTATGTATATTGACAGGAATGCATGTTAGCCTGAATTATTACGCAAGAGGTGCAGACCACAGCTGAAGAGAAGAGTCCCCCATTTGAGGAAACAGTTGCAGAAGGAATTTTRAGGTTTATAGTGGGACACAAGTTCCTAGAGCAGGGCTAACACAAAACGAAGGTGTGGGAATTCCTGCTAAAGTAAACTTGAATAATGTGCCACTATTTTGGGAACAGCCTGTGCAGTCYGCACTGTATCAGATTAAAAACATTTGCTTCATATGCCGTGGTTCTAATCTGTTTGRCTTTTCCCTCCATTCTGCTAGGATGTTCAGCGAGGAGAAAAGGAGAAATACAAACAGCTCTTGGAACTGGTAAAGGAAAAATATCCTAGAAGCCGCCCGAATCCACAGCCGACAAGCTTCCTCAAGTAATTATAGGAAAAATAACCATTAACTTTTTGGTGGTAACTTTGTAGCTGTTGTACATGGGAGTGGAAGGGAATTAATCTTTCCTACTCTCAGGGTTCTGGACAGTGTCCCAGGGCAGGTGTTGGGGCAAACTAATTTTTAAAAGACCGACATCCCCCTTCAGCTCCCTGCAATGAAGCACGAAAATTCTCTGAATTAGAGTRTACACTCTAAAGGTGAAGATTCCTTTGGTGATATGGATGTGTTTCTCTTTCTGGTACTTCTTTCTTGTCTCTGTGTTAAGAAAGGTAGTATCTAGTTCTAGTGCTGGCRGTGTAACTTCTAGTATAAAAATCCACAGCACTGGTTATTCTGTAGCACCATTAAAAAGAATTTATCTTCCTCTTGTTCGCAGTTGATGAGTTTTAACGTGGTTCTGTTTTATCTGAGAGTGTGAAACTTAAGGTAAACACAGGGAATGCCCGAATTTTCTCTGTTCCTTTCCACCTCCCCCAGTCCTTCTYGCACAAATTATAGGAATTTTTCTCYTTGCAGTACACTAAGTTGACAAAATCCCACTCGTGTGTAGAATTWCAGTTCCTAAAGCAACCTGCAAAGGGGAACTTGTGTGTAATTCTGATGCATATATTACCAGTGATGAGTATATTTGATATCTTATAACTGTGTCAAGTGATTGCATGAAGTTAATGACACAAGTAAAAAACACAAAAATAATAGAAGCCATTATCTTAGAGGAATAATTAYATTTCAAAGCTGTGCAGAAGGGACCTAATTCCTTTAAAAATAGCAATGCCAAGATGGTGCTGAAGTTCCAGCATGCCTTTCTACACAGTAAGATGGTAGAAAATACCGTGCTTTCTTGCAGTTTCCTTTAAATGCTGTGAAACATGGGTTGTTACCAAGGCTTAGAAAAATCCCAATCTCCAGTTGGTGGTTCACAGCTAGAAAACATGTAAACACATGACTTCAGAACAGTGTATCGTGTTTAAACATTCTGGTGCATGAAAATGATATGGAAAACAGCATCTCCTGTGATTTTAGGTGTGCTGGCAATAGCATTTTAGGGTGGGTCAAGACTCTGCTTTTGGCATCTAATCTCCCAGTCATTGATTATTGTGGTTTGGCACGTACCTCGGAGCAGACCTGGAGCATGTGAAACGGATTTCTTTCAGCTGAAGCTAAACCAGAGAGTGTCCCTGTGGAATGTGTCTAATGCACTCCAACTGCTAATGAGCATGTTGTCCCTGCGGTCAGAGTAGAGCAGGTCTGAAGTAAAATGTCCCAGAAGTATGTATGTTGTGGATATTGCATTCTCAGTGTCAGCATAATCTTTAATAAATAGATTGAAAAGAATTGGTCAAGGATGGTTGTAATGAATGCTGTCTTGTCCCATAAAATAAAGTGGTCTCCTCAGATTAATCCAGGTATTTGTAGGATGTGCAAAAAAAAACCTTTTTCTTTTTAAAAAAAAAAAAAACAAAAAACAAAAACAAAACCAAAAAAAAGCCACTGATTTGCTGGTGAAAAGGTAAAGGAGTCAAATTTCATGATTGATTAGTCTCTTTTGAAATTCTGGAGATGGAAAATTTGACTCCTGTATCTGCAGTATGCCCGAGTTGAAAGTACCAAGCTTCTGAATGTAAACTGCCTCCTCATGGAAACGCCCTTTGCATTTTGTCGTGAAACCAGTGCAGGAGACAGGATCTTTCTGTCAAGGGATTAAACAGCCTAACTTTATATATGTCTATTGCTTTAACTATGGCTCCCAGTGTAGACAGTTGTGTACGAAYAAACTGTTTCCTTTCTAGTGAATTGGTATGCACTGATAACAAATGCCATACGTATAAAAATTGTGATTCTTCTCTGTTTTTTGCTGCACCAAAGCGTTCAAGCCTACTCCAAGGAACCAGTGATGACTGTGAGTCACCTGGAAGAACAAAAATATGGAGGAGATGTCTGTCCATGTATGACACTAAGGACCAGTGAGTATCCCCATGATTCATATCTGTTCCGCTTTGCAG
This sequence comes from Oceanodroma leucorhoa, assembly GCA_030449065.1. Lineage (NCBI taxonomy): Eukaryota > Metazoa > Chordata > Aves > Procellariiformes > Oceanodroma > Oceanodroma leucorhoa. Next base: position 1,749,483 of record JASVER010000132.1, on the reverse strand, counting down.
GTAGACTTCAAATCAAATTAGGGCGTTTCCTTAAGTCTCGAAGGTATAGATTATGCTAAAAAGATTTGTCAGTGCTAGTGTATCATTAATCTGTGTCTATTTATAAGGAAATCTAAATCAGTCAGCACGTTCATGCTAGTATAGCTTATGTCAGCTCTTAAAATGAAATGAGTTGTCTCTGGAAAGAAAGGGGAAAAAAAAAAAAAAGAGGGAGGGGGGGAAGGACCCCGGCCAAACCATAGCTAATTATTGGCTAAAATGACTCTGTGAGGTGGTTGTTGAAGTGAAGAAGTTTGTTTAAARTTGTACTTGAGAGCCATTACTGTACCAGTGATGTTTGTAGCTGCAGATGTAACTGCACTATACAGGAGAACTTCGCAGTATCTGGCTGTTTGTACTATCGGAGGGCGATATGTTACTGTGCACCCTTAGATGCTCGTTACTTAATTCAGAGTTGCGGTTATGTCTGACTCTTTAAACCCTTTTTAATGCTATACATGACTATTTCTATGAKAGAGCTTCAAAACCAAGTAGGCTAATTGCATGGTACCACTGTGTATATCAGGTTAGCTTCTTTTGTAGATCATCTTTAGCGAGTTGAAGATACGTAACTACTGAAGGTGACCTAAGTTGTCTTCTGCAGAGTGGGCTAAACTGGTCTGCTGACAAGCTATTTTCTTTTGTACCAGCAGTGTGTTATAATACCATGTGTTTGTGTGTATACATTTAATATTGTCCCAGYCTTTTTTCCCCTGTTCAATAATTTTTCATCAATACTTATTTTTACATATCTGTAAGTTTATTATGGAATTATATGGGTTTTAAATTATTTGTGAGCAGGTGCTAGAATTCGGGGAAAGCTTGTTTTGTCATGGAAAACAACAAGCTATTCTGAGCCTGGAGGAGCATCTGTTTTTGCAAAAATCACTCGTTTAGTTGTGTGCAATCTAGGATTTAAAACTTCATAAATTCCCTGCTTCAGCTCTCATACACTCGCACATGATATTCAAAGTTCAAACTGTTTGCCAGGGTTTGAACTTCGTAACCATATAGTGTATTTATCACCCAGAAACTGAGAGCTACGTACATCTGATGGTAATTGAAAGTTGACTTCTTGTTTTCATATTACTCTTTTTCTGTGCAGGTATCAAACATGCAGATGTTTGCAGCCCACAGTGGTCTCAGAGAAGTGATATGATCAGGTAGAGTCTCTTTTAATCACGGTTCTTGTTTCTTTCGGCTCTGCGTGCATGTCTCTTTCAGCCTCCAGCAGTGTCCAGAAGACGACAAATCATATTTATTGTCTCAGTGCTGTGGAAGAGGAGTACCTAGCTTGTGGCTCTGAAATTGCTCGCAAGCCAGTTGCATCTCAAGCACAGCTCCCTTGCTAGAGCCGTGCTGTGTGACAGACAGGGTTGTGCTGGTGTGGTGTTTGCTGTGGGAGGAAGGCCAGTGAGGGTGAGAGTGGTGGCCGTACCAAGTTGTCCTTGGATTTGTATAATCCATTTTTGCTTGTGAGTGTCTTTCTGCCAAACCATTAATGAGCTGACATTTCATTTCTTTCACTTTGAAACTAGGATCSTAAGCATAAGGGCTAGAGAGCTTGTACAGCCTGGTGGGACTGAGGCAGTTCTTGTGACTTACAGGACGCCTTGGGTTTGAATATGAGACCAAAAAGGAAGCGTGCACTTGGGTTGTCTGCCTGTTTGAGAGGCCAGTGGGCTCATTTGTATTGGCTGTCTGAGCTGGGAGGACTGAGTTCAGGTTTGTGTTGTTGAGGGAAATGGGTTTTTGGTTGCAGGAAGTGCAGCTACAGGGAGAGATTTGGTATGGCAGTCTGGTGCACRCATCTTTCTGCAGTGACCTTCCCTTAAATGAGAGAGGAGAAAGCGTAGATGGGAGCAGAGATTCAGTTGCAGCAGTCCTGTTTTTTAGCTAATTCTGTCCCTATTCTTCTCCTTGCTTTAAACACTAGCGCTATATTTAGCTGTGCAGCACTGTTCCTGTGCTTAAATTGTCACCGGTTCCCCTAAGCTCGAGGGGAGAGAAGGAAATAAAATAACTGATAGCGTATGATGGGTTCAAGTAAAAGGAACACTTTCTTGCCTTTTTCTTTTTTCGGATTTAGTTACTAACTGAAGTCATTTGACAAGGCTTGTGATATCTACTCTTACCATGCTGGACTGAAAGCCTTTAAAGCACAATGAGTGTAGGATACCATGAGAGTCTGTTGTAGGTCTCCCTCCTGAAAAAGGGCATCTTTGGTGACAATGCAAATTCTTGCAGAAGGGACATATATATGGACAATTTTAATGTCTGTGTATTTGTTTGCTCTTCAGAGTCTGCGTGGTTTTAATGATAATCCTCTCCAAATGGGGATAGTCACTCTCTTGACTAGCCTATAGAAGGCAAGTAAACATCCTGTAGCTGTCCCATTTTTAATTCAATGTGCTGGTCTTAGTTTCCATAAGCTAACTATATTTGGATGCAAGTATAGTTGCAGATGTTCATGTTATACCTTGCAGTATAACACCTAGCATGCAGTATTTATCACCAATAGATCACAAAGCACTTGACAGAGGAAGTGCTGGTTGCTTCCCTGCTTTCCAAATAATGAAACTGATAAAGAGAAACAAAAGGAGTCTTGCACATGTGGATGGAAGAAAGTTTGCAAAGCTCCCAGCTCTTCATCTCTCCCAGTCTTGCTGCTATGAAAGAATGGTGCTGGAAGCTGAGACGATGTTGTCACATGTTCATGTGTGCAACTGAGGCTCTAGTGAGAATCAGCCTTGAAAAAACATTTCTTATCCAGAAGGTGAATTCTTGAGAATTAAATGGAGCGGTACGGATATACAGCTCACTGCTCTCTGTCTTTCTCTCTCCCTCGCCTCGCAGGTACTACACACCAGCAGAAAACTCTCATGAACAGGGAAGGCCAATGAAACAAGCCATTGCAGGGGTAAGCTTGTGTTACTCATTATTTCATTTTTTAGGAAAATATAGCTGTGATCAGAAATTTTTGCACTCTTCACTTAAAACCATTACTTACTCAACAACATACGTGTCCTGGTTGTTTTTCCCAGGAAAAGTGGGAACATTATTTGATGAGTAGCGCTATCACAGAGGGTTTCCTGCTGCCATTAATTTTGTTTCTGGACTATTGTGAGGACAGTACGCTATACTATTTTTATTCTTCCCCTTTAATATGTTGGGTATAGCTTCAAAATCTTTAGTGTGCAGACTTAGTTGACCTGCAAAGCTGGACTGCGGTATCTTTAGTCTTGCTTTGTGAGATAGGAAGTACGTCTCTTTGATTTTCATCTCTGGTCAGGATTGAGATCAAAAATAAAATTTTAATTGTGGAAATCAGAAATATTAATCTCAATCTCAACTTGATACCTACATGTGGAGGCTTTGCTGGGCTTCTTAATGCTAGTCCAAGCCAAACTAACTTTCTGCCTCTCTTGCCTCCATGTAGTTTTGAGTGCAACAGTACATGGGTGCACAGCTGGAATGCAGTCATCAATAAAAAGTAACTTTGGAGTTTGCTGGGTGGATGTGTGTACAAAAACCCTTCCAGTTTTATACAKGAGCAAGATTTTTTGCACTATCCCCTAGCAAACAAATCTGTGCTTGCTTGCTAGCTTAATGTCCTTTTGTCTAACAGAAACGGTATGGAGCTGAAATCTCAGAAGAGGTGTTACTCCAATTACATCTGGCACCTGTTCTGTCCAGAAAGTCATCTGCCCTTGATGTGGAAGAAAAGAAATTCCCAAGCTCAGAAAAAACAGTMGAACGCTTTTCTCCACTCACAGAGGTACCGTAGCTGACAGTCTGTTAGACAAAACAGAAGGCTGTGAAACAGCTGCAGGGAACTCCATTTATTATAGGYGGTTCTTAAGGCTTTGTGAAATCTTAAGAACTTGCATTTAACCTGCAGCTGTGACTTCACAGTGCAAGAGTCAGCAATAAAGCTGGTTTTAAGGATTTMATATGCTCCACACACTCCTTAGTTGTGCTAACCTAAAGGTTTGTGGGGCTTCTGCTACCAGGACAAAAATTAGTCCAGGTTTAACAACAGTCTCCCAGAGCGGTGCTAACCTGATTCATACAGTTATATTGGCTCTGCCTCTTAATCTGACCTACTGTGGTGATAGAATCTGAAAAATAAGCTTTTGCTGATCCACGGTGTTGCATTGCTTGTGGGGGACCTGAGCATCTTGTGTACGTCCWCAGGATCTCGCAGAGTCACCTGTGTGCACTGGGCATGGTTGCACTGCRTGTAACAGTGGTCGCAGGAGTTAACTTAGTTACACTATTCAACAGGGAGTGGGAGTTCAGGTTCCCCTACTTGTATGAATTTTGGCTGCTTTTATTCTTCGGAGTTGCTGATCTGACTGAGCACCTCCTTTTTTGCCCATTGAGGATTGACTTGTAAACTCTGGATTTGCTAGCCCTTTCCATCTGCAGAGTGGTGCTCAGGACAAGGAATACCAGATGTTTTTCTTATTTTGCTAGCCCAGATTCGACCAAGGAGGAGATGCTATTGCAGATCAGGGTATTTTATACCTAGTGGTTTATTTGCATTCCTCAAGCAGACTTAGATGGAAAGATCCATATTACAGCTAGTCGCATGCACAACCTGGACTCCTGGCTGACTCCAGTGTAGCTGCCTCAGTTTCCCCCTTTGCTGTTACTTCAGCTCCCTTTGAAGACCCCTGCCTTCAAATTCATTCAGGCTCCTGACTTAGCTGCCTTGGTATGGAGAATGCCTACTGTGGGTTGCCTTAAACCTCAGTATTGCGAGGGCTGCAGCATCACGTGGGAGAAGGGTTTGCTGTACTTCTGTTCATTTTTCAGCTGCTTTAGTGTGTTTGCTAGTCCACGTGTTTTATATCAGCTTCCTTTGTGAAAACACRTTGAAGCAAACCTGGGCTCTAAAGTTCAAAGTTAGGGTGCTGAAACAAACAAAAAAGTGCTACTGCTAACTTAGCAAAAAAACTGGCAAAGCCAGTTGCTCTGTCACCTGAGCTTCATTTACAGGCCTTGTTTCAGCTGAAAGCTGCCCACAGGTTAGTGTGCTCCATACTCTGTTTCACAAGTCCTTCCCCCTTTAATTGTTCATTTCAGGCCATGGAGAGAGAGGTCATTGCTGCATTTGGCAAAGGTGACCCAGATGAGATCATGAGCACTGCCTTCAAACTCAAGGTCACTCGTGAGGACATCCAAACGCTAAGGAACCTTCGCTGGCTAAATGATGAGGTAAAACTAGCTGCACTACAGTGATATTCTAATTCAGCATTTATTTAAAAATACCCCTTCAYTGTGTACGGAAGTCTTTTCAAAGTTATTTGATGACCTGCACAGCAGAGCCTAGAAGCATCTGTACAGTTCTTATTTTAGGTACTTAAGGATCTAATGTTTCTGGGAGTTTCTTTACTACTTGTATTATGCAGCTTCCAGGAGTTAGTCTAGGTTATTGGRGTGGGTGGCAGGTGTTTTTATCAAACTGCAGAAGTAACCAAGTGCAAAATTCTTAGAACAAAAACTGGCAGCTGAGGCTGGAGTTCTCTTAGCTGCGTACTTAAGGGTGGCCAGCAAAGACACGTTGCTGTATTTTTCGTTTGGTAAGCTTTTCATTTGGTGTCTTAAGTTACATTTCAAGCTTACTCTTTATGGTACAGGTCATTAATTTCTACATGAGTCTTCTGATGGAAAGAAACAAGAAGGAAGGATATCCAGCAGTCCATGCTTTTAGTACTTTCTTTTACCCCAAACTAACTTCTGGGGGCTACAAAGCAGTAAAAAGATGGACCAGAGGYGTGGATCTCTTCAAGCAGGACCTTATCTTAGTGCCAATTCACTTGAGAGTGCACTGGGCACTAGTGGTGAGTCAAACTGGCTTTTTATTCAGAATTGGATGGGGAGAAAAAAAATAGCAAGATAAGTAATTTAGGTTTTGTTGTGTGCGCAGCACAAGGTTGTGCTTTGTCTAACAGTCACTTTTTAATAACAGGTCATAGATGTCAGAAAGACCACCATCAAATACTTCGACTCAATGGGACAAAAAGGGGACAAGATTTGTGAAACTTTGTTGTAAGTAACTGCTCAGTCACTGCTTTTATGTTGTGAATTATGAGAAGGTTTTTGGATTTTGTCCCTGTAACACGACTGCAAGTTTTCTCATTTCTTGTAGATAATGAAACAGAAATCTTTGATTYGCTTGCTGCGAGCTGTGTGACATTGACTACTTATCTAGTCTCACMTCGTCCCCTCCACCCAGGGTCTGGGTTGCCTGGATTCTGCCACCTTCCCACTATATGCACAGACAAAGAATCACTGTCAAATACGTGATAGCCCCGTGGCACACATGTGCTGATTTTGTTAGTAATCAATAAAACTGGGCTATTGATGAGAGGGAAGAATTTCAGGGAAGTGTTTCAAAATACCAACCTGACTGTAAAAGGATTACGCTCTCCCAAGAGCTCTTTAACTCCCCCTTCTTGACGAACTTTCAGATTGCAACTCAGTAATGCTGATGCCCTAGGGTATATACACTCCTYTTTGTGACCAGCTACACATACATTTTTACTCTCTATTGCTTAGCTCTTTTATCCTTTTCTTTTATTGAGACCTTTTTTCCTCTCCACTTGTAACGTTCATCCTTTCTACTGTAGTGAGCTACATAACATGCTGCTTCTCAGTTTGTCTATACCTCTTGTATTCTGTTCAGTGTTTTAAACAAAGCCACTGTATTTCCCTCCAGCTTACCCCAGCAGGCTACCCTCGTGTCCTTAACCGTGTTATGTGTATTTCTGACATTCAAGACACATGTCTTGTAGCAAGCTTTTCCAGATGTRTCAGCTGGCATGACATACATCTCAGATGTAACGGGTACAGTTTTGCATGTGCAAGCCAGCGTCCTTAAGTGTCTTTGCCACTGATGCAGAAATAGTAAAAAAACCCTTAATCCAGCAGCTTTGTAGACCAAGAGCAGGAGAGCAGCCCCACAGGGACAGACCAAGTGCTGTTTTAGTGCTCTTCTGCACAGTTTAAYAGCAGATGCCTGGGAAAGGGCATAAGAACAGGTCTGCATCGAATAATTTTTTTCCTCAAGAGTATTATTCCAGCAGCTGGTGGCCTGGGAASTTCCTCAGCCAGAGGTATTAGCCCAAAAGGTTTTGTATTTGTTSTTCCGGAGGTGCACCCAGTATGTGGGATTAAGGCACATGGTGGAATTACGACATTACGGTTCCTTGCTTGGTTTTTCTGTTCCTCCTCTGACAAAACGTGATTTGGGGTTTTTAGACCTCTACTAAGCAATGAGCTTATGCTTCTGTGGAATTCTCTGCTGGAATTGTTGGTCTTGTTCCTGACCAGTTGGTCTCATTCCTGACCATTAGCTCGCAGCCTCTCACTGTGTTTGTAAGTATAAGATTTGGATTTTTCCTCCAAATGCCTTAAATCAGCTGCTGGGAGGACCCTCTGACATTTTACTGTCCTGCCATTCATCTTCCTGTGATCCTTCAGCAGCTCTTTTTTTTGTTGGCCTAAATTACAGAGATGAAGAGTGATTTTTGTTTTSTTTTTAAACAGCCAATACCTGCAAGAAGAAAGCCGGGAAAAAAGAAATCTGGACCTGACTTTTTCAGAGTGGACTCTTCACAGCATGGAGTCACATGTATGTGAGCACTACTTGGATTTAAAATGTGAACTATAACTTCTTGTCACGAAGGTCTTAACACTTTCTAATAAGTCCATGCCTTTAGAGAACGGCCATAAGCACCTCGTGTTCTTACGGTACCACGTCAGGCTGCAAGTGGACCAGGAAACCGTGCTGGGATGAAATCTTTAAGCAGTGCCTCTCCTTGCTGGCTGAATACTTTCTTTTTTTTGATTAGTCTGACACATTAAGGTGAATCTGGCTTTGCCCCTATTTCACAAGTCAAATTTAAAAATTTGTTTAGCTGTTGTCACAGAACGTAGGCTTCTTGTTTGGAGCACAGATCCTGGCAAGTAAYAAAGTAAAGGGTTGAGCTGATGTTTTTCAACAAGTTAATAGTAAAAAGCAGTATCTAAAGACTCGGTTTAAGAAACACGACACTGCAAACCTCAAGACACCTTGCAGGCAGGAAGGCTGCKATCCCTTATCAGCCTGCCAAGAATTTGGATTGTAACATCCAAGTCAAGGAAGCAGAGGGGAGGGATGATGTGCAGTTAATTGGGTCTATCCCTTGTGTTCAGGAGAGTAAATGGATTATGCAAGCAGGTTCATGAGTGTCTGATTAGTGTGGTGTTGGTATGGGTAACGTGTGCTACTTCCAAATTGCTTTTCTTTTAAGATAGAGGAAAATTCTCCATCTTCTTTGCATTTATTAGGAAATCCCTCAGCAACTGAATGGAAGCGACTGCGGGGTCTTTATGTGCAAATACGCAGATTATATCTCCAGAGACAAACCGATAACCTTTACACAGGTGAGGGAAGGTTATAAACAGTTCCAGACTTTTTCGCACAGATACGAGAGCCGGGGAAGTTACGCAGCAGCTGTTAATTGTGTCTGGGGCAGGGGCTGAGGTTTTGTACCTCTCTCTGGTTTTGGTGCATCGTTGCTGGGGTTGGAACTTCAAAGTGGCCTCAGGAGGGCAGAGCTGTATTCTCCGTCCTTACRTCTGCTATCTGCTTCCTAGTTGAATCAGTGAGATTCCTCAGGGGCAAGATACTGCAGCCAGTGGGTTTGTGGTATCTGGCCTTTGTATCTTTTGGAGAAATGGGTTTCACCCTTTGACCAGTTAAGACACTGGTTATTTTCCAACGCAGTGGTCTTTTATTAAAGTGCTTGTAAGCTGCTGTGTAGTCAAGTAAAACTGGTTTTGTTGGGTTGTCATGTCACCCTCTTAGGAGCTGTGTGGGTGAAACCCATGTTGTACCCAAATGGCAAGTGTTGACAGTTCTTAAAAGGRACTTCGTATTAAAGAATTAACTGGATGTTTATGCGTATTTTCTGCCTCTTTCTGCCGTGACTTCGTATTTAATGGATTTTTCTTTTCTTTTCAGAGTCACATGCCTTACTTCCGCAGGAAGATGGTGTGGGAAATAATCCATCAGCAGCTGCTGTGAGACATGCACTATTAGAATAACACTGTGATCACCTTGGGGTGACTAACTCTTATTTTAGTTACTTTTCTAAGACCTTATTTGAAAAGGCAGCAGGCACACAAATTTTCTTCTTTAGGCTATGAAGTAGCGGTTAAGTTTTTTGGGTTTTTTTCCCCGATTGTTTTGAGACAGAAACTCTCCTTGAAATTAGCTAATGCCCCTTAAATGCAAGCCAGAAAGATTGCTGTGACCTGGCCAAGGGAACGGTTAAGAACAAATGCTGTGAACCTCCATCGCTGAGATGGATGCTGGTACCTCACAGCACACCTGGCTACGTTATGGACAAATGGGACGCTCATCGGTGGTGGTGGTAACAGTTGTGTCAGCTGAGCTTATCTTCCCAAGGACAATGTGCTTAGCTACTGTTTCCTCAAGGAGAGTTTTCTGTTTCTGGAATATCTACAATCTACTTGATTCCTAAAACTGGATTTGTGATGACCAGAGAAAGCAAGCATTTACCATCTTTTGTTTTGTAACAAATCCATAGTGAAGCCCCTGTAGTTGGGATTGGTTTGTTGTTTGTTTGTTTGTTTGTTTGTTTTTCTGTCTCCAGGGATTTATCTAATGTGAAAAGAGAAGTATTTATTTCTTTTTATTAAAATAAATATGTAACTTATATAAAGAGCCTTACTGGAATGAAACTCTACCTGGTAATGAAATAAGAGTGATTTTTTTCTTTTTTTTTTTTAATTGAAAAAAAAGTTTGTCATATCAATGTGTTTTTTAGCTCACTTACAATCTATGAGGAAAAAGACTAGCCAGGATGAGTATCAGAGCACGAAAGCCTCTAAGCGATTGTCACAAAATCCTGAAGGGGCAATCAGGATGTCGTTCAGCAGCGAGATGAGTAAGCACAAYCCTGCTAACCCCGGAGCAGGAGATGTCTCTCTGGGGTAACTCACTGGACTTCTCAGTAAGACAAACAAAGCCTGTGTGCGCAGCTTGGTGGACACGGGCTGTCCACTGCTGGAACCCATTTAAGGCTAATGCAGGTATCTCCACACAGTATTGCAGTGTACTGTTGGGAAAGTGGAATAAAATGTGGTAGCACCGATGTGCCGGGCTATGGACACGTGTCCTGCCGGGTTCAGTGGTGTTGCTGGAACGTCTTACCGCCTTATTGCCCCTCTGCCACAGGTATTGCCTCCACGCGTCTGCCAAAGGAAGAGCTTGTGGGAATTCTCGCTCTGTTACGGTCAGACCATGCTAGGTTAGTTTAAACATTGTGGTTTCCCCTTTCTTTCTTTTTTTTTTTTTCCTTTAGCTTACACTTCAGAACTGCAGTGGGATTTCAGGTCTTTCATTTACTATTGTAGAGGAAAGATTGCGCCATCCGAGCTGGTTTGGAAACCACACGTTCGAATGTGTGTATAAATAACCGTGTCAGATTGTTTCTGTAATGGCACAGTTACCATAATGTAAGGTGATTCCTGACTGGTGACGAGGTATCTCCTCTCCTCAGCTCTGGGGGAAAGATGGTGATTTTGGGGACATTCCCTCTGTCGCTGTGAGTGCRGTCAGCCTTTACGGTGCTGCTCCTTGCCTGAAGATCTGCTCTCCTGGGCAAGCTGATAAGGTGGTTTATCTGTGTTGCGGGTCAGCAGCTGCATCAGTCTTTGCTTTCAAACTGATTAGCTTAATCCGTCACAAAATCAGAGGAGATTCTCCAAAGAGAGGGCTATTACAGAGGCAATCTGTCGGGCTTTGTCTTTACATGAGATGCTTAATCTTCCCTGGATCCCTGAGGACTTGGAAGATTTTAGCTGTTTATTAACACTAGGACCCGCTAGCTGAATGCTTTAAGCATCCTTTCCTGTTCGCTTCCGTTCTCACCGTTTGGGGGATGTGATTTTGAGGCTGACCCTGCGGTCTGCTGATTAGGAAAGCAGAATTTTTCTTTCAGGGGAAAAAACAACCCCTGCAGAGGGGCTGGTGGCGTAAGGAGGCTTTCCAGGTCCTCCTTATACATGCCCCTTAAGCAGAGGGGGCTCCGATGTTAGATGGAAGGAGCAGGGTGATGCTGCCATGAACAGCTTACCTGGATGTGCAGCCAGCCACTGCCTTCCCCGGCCCCTCCACAAACCGAAAAGCACTTCCCTGGTGTAAACCCTGTTAGGGGATACCTGCACCCGTCACTTAAAGGTGCCCGTGTGGTTGTGGCTCCTGAAAGCCTCTGTKTGTGGTGGGGGAATTGTACAGGTACCAGTCACTATCCCCTCTGTCTGCAGGGTCGTCTCATGGGCTCTGGCCCTTCAGCTGTGCCTTGGCTCCYGCTGCCCCTACGGCGTGCTCTGAGAACACCCGAGGGAGAGGAACAGGCTATTAACTTCGTGCTTTGGCTGGACGSTTGTGTGCAGGGTCTGGGCCTCGCTTCTCCTTAGTAAATGGCCTTTGGCCGTTGCGAGTCGTGCTCTGTCCCCCGGCTGCGACCCGGCCGGGGGGAGGCTTGTCAGCCGGCTTTGCGCGCTGCTGATGCCTCTGCCCTGCGACGCGGTCCTCGCTCGCAGGAAGGAGGTGGGGGGGCTCGGACAGCGAGTCTGGGTCATTCCTCACTGCCTGGGGCTGGGGACGGCGGGGGTCAGCGAACACGAAAACTGATGCTCTTTTTTTTGCGATCGCTTGTGCTGTAGGTGAGGARGGAACTTCTTTCCTCCCTGTACCTTTCCAAAACACGGGTGTGACCAGTGACGTGGTTTGAGGTGTTACATGGGTGGCACCAGAGCCCCCCCTCTCCGGTGGCACCGTGTCCCCAGTGCCTGATGGGCRGGAGGGAAGGAGCACAGCTCTGGGGGCCGTGCGGGGGGTTCCCTCAGCGCGGCATCCACCAGCACCCCACRCGATGCCACCGGTGCGTGCACGGGACACCCGAGCGCCGTTTTGGTCCTTCCCCCGTTTGATGTTGTCCCTCCACCCATCCCAGAGGTGCCCCCATCCCTGCTGCTGGCGAGACGGCGCTTTCGGCTAGCTGGAGAAGCAGCCGTGGGGGCGGGTAGGGGCACCCGAGCTTTCCCCCTACACCGGCGTAATTAGTGCGCCATTAATAACTGCAGCAGTGCCTGGTTTAGCGCGGGGAGAGGCAGCTTCGTGATGGCAACACCTCCCCAAGCGACGGGCTAAAGCTAYGCTTGGCAACGCCTGCAAACATCCCCCCACCCCAAAATACTCCCCCACCCAACCTTTCTCCCCCGGCAGCCTTGCTCTGGCTGCCCCGTGCCGGAGGCAGGGAAATGGGGTGGCCATGGAGGACCCCCCCCCCCAAGCTCAGCTTGGCTGTGACCAACACAAGGCACTCGAAAGAAAGCAACAGATAGCAAGCTCAGGCTCTTGTTAGCTGGATATATTTATCTTTTGTTGTTGTTGTTGTCGTTGGGTGGGTTTTTTTCACAGAACACTTTGCAGTAGAGGAAAACGTGGCATTGCAGCCTGTGGGGCTGGGCTGGCACCGGCACCTCACCCCGGCCCGCTCAGCCAGCGGCACGGGACCCGCCGGCGGCACGCTGCTCCCATCCCTCCTCTTGCCTGTTGGGTTTCACCGCTTTCGTTCGTTGGGGTTTGKTTTTTTTTCCCTACCTTTTTTTTATGGTTGTGGGGGGTTTTTTTCTTTTTTTTTTTTTTTTTTTCCTTTTTAAACATTTCTCAAGCTTTCTCCGAAGGAATGGCCACTGGCTCTCAGCTAGCAGAAGGAGACTACAGAAGAGCTCTGGGAGACGTGGGATGGTTTCCTTCTCCTGCCTCGCAGCTGACTTGGTCGAGATCGTTTTCCAACTCGTTTTTTATTAAAAAAATAAAAAAATGCTCCAACTATCAGTTTTACAAGGCATACAAAATCTCTAAAAGGGAAACACAAGCGCAAGGTGCTGAGGTACGAAAACCTGAGGTAGTTTTTGTGTGTGTGTTCATGTGTGTGTGGTGTGGGGTTGGTTTTGTTTTTTTTTTCATTTTAAAAAAATTTTGCTAGTTGTTTTTCCAACCTCTTGTAACTCTGTTCCCCCTCCCCCCCCCCCTTTTCCCCCTCCTCTCCCTACAACAGGGATCTTTCCCCAAAGACCCCTGCCCAAAGCCGGCAGGGCTGGCGCTGCCCAGCGTTTTCTGGGGCTGCTTGCGCCCAGCACGGCTGTGTCAGGCAGCGATGGAGAGMGCGAGGGGACAGATGGACAGCTGCAAAGGGGGGACAGAACAGATGCAAACCCCAGTTTTGGACTCTGTGAAGCAAAGAGGAAAGGGCGTGTGAAAGAGATTCCTCTTTTAGGAGACGGTATCCCTTCTGTTGGCTCATACAGGCACTGCTCTTCTCAAAGCCCTTAAGAAATTGCTTTTTAAACACTCATTTAATRTATTTTTTTTTCCCCCTGGTGGCAATCCTACATCTCTGCTCTACTGTGCATTAGAGAACCAATGGACTAGCTCCTTTCCTTAAACTCTAGAAAAGCCTGCTTTTGCTAAAAACAAACATCCCCCTCCCCCCGACCCCTCTGAAATTAAAAAAGAATTAAAAAAAAAAATTCTTACAAAACTTAAAAATCGGCATTAGTTTTGTTATCGATATATTAATTCTAAAATCGATGAGCGCCGCGCTGTGCGCCGCAGCCCCCCAACGCCGGGCGAGCTCCTCTGGCCGTGCCTGGATGAAACGGGTGGCTTTTAGGAAATTAAAAAAAAAAAAAAAAAAAAACCAAAATCTCTCTCTCTGCCTATGTTAGTCCAACTAAAGGGATAGCGTCAGGAGGCGATGGAGTAAGGGGGAGGCTGTGGGATGGAGAGAGCCCTCCCTGTACCCCTCTGCTGCGCATCCTCGCAGCACCCCGGCCGTGGGGGGCCTCGGGGCGGGGTGGGGGGATCTTTGGTTTGCTCCCCTGACCTGCTGGGGGTCCGGCGGCGGCAGTGGGGTTACATTCATCGGGTGGTGCTTGGCCGGCACGGCGGGAGCCTCACTTGCTGTGCTGCGAGGCCGGGGCTCCCTGAGCGTGTTTCTGCTCCTGCTGCTTCACCTGCTGTACGATTTCCCTGATCTTGCGCTGTGCAGTCTTGGGGGGGGGGGGAAGCAAGAGCCGGGGGTCAGGGCAGGCACCGCAAGCAGCCCGAGCAGTTGTTCCCCCCCCGCCCCACAGCCGCAACTGAGCATCTYGTCGCTCATCGCCCTCCAAGCTTTTAATTATGGGACAAGCACGCGGTTCGGCACAGCCRTAATTAAGGATGTGCTGAAGAAGGAGCCGCTCTGCTCCTGCACAGCTGCAAGCGGAGCACCGCAGGGTTTTAACTTCTGCTTCCTCTATCGCGCCTCAAGAGCCTGAATTTTTGGGGTGCTGCCATCCCGCTCCAGCAGTCAGGAGACAAGGGTGTGCACAGAGGTGGGATGCGGGTGCCTGCGGGAGCTCCCTCATGCCAGGGAAGAGCCAATTCACACCCTGGGTGCCACTATGCATGGTGTCTAAGACACATATTTTAGCTAAATCAAGCCAATCTTTAATTTTAGTGCTAGCAGAGCTGGGGAGAGCTTTAGTGCGTCCTGGGTGCACAGGAACCATCCAAAACAGAGGGGCAGGATGCTCAGGCAGCACTGTGCTCGGCGGCTTCCCTGGTGGATTAAACCAGCTGGGAATATTGGAAAAGCCATGGCCAAACCTTACCTGACTGGCAAAGAAATGCCCAATGATTTTAACGATGACCTCCTCGTTCTCATCCGGAGTTTGGTCTCGTGGCACAATGACTTCTGCACTAGTTAAGTTTTGCAGTTCGTTCACCTGGAGCGAACAACAGAGCCCTGGGTGGGTTTTGTGGTGGAAAAGCCAAAATCCTCCGCTGCTGGTGTCACCCCAGCTCCGAGCCAGCACATGGCACCAGGCTGCTGTGAGTCACACCCTGTCCCCCCCCTTGGGACGGTCACCACCCAACGAGAGCCACCACCAGGACACGGGGCTGGTGTGACGCTGCTGCGGTCACTGAGCAGCCGGGCTTTGCCCCCCCGGGGCGGGCAGGGGTGATGCCCGGCTCTGCAGCCGCAGGGCTGGGGGGGAGCATCCCTGCAACCCCCACCTACCGTCTTGCCACCTTTGCCTATCACGCGGCCGGCAGCGAAGGAAGGCACCTTGATGTGGGCTTCAAGCTTCACTTCTTCTTTCGGGTTAAAGAAGTTTTCCTCTTTCAGCTTCCCAAATATTCGCCCCTGAGCCTGGGGAAGAGATGTAAGGGAAGTAAAACCAGTGGGCAACGGTCCTGGCGGTGCCTCCTGTGCTCCCCCCCGTCCCTGAGGGTGAGGATGTGCCAACATCCAGCAGCATCAAAACCGTGGTACCGAGCAAAGAGCTCCCCTGGCACGCCGGGAGGCAAACCCAGGCCAGCAGCACAGCAGCGACCAAAGGGATGCGCTCAAGTTGCTCCTTAACATCGCCCCAACCACAGCCCCCAGCCCGTGGCCAGCGCACCTTGAACTGAGCCTCGGGCGGCCCTGTGATGATGACCATCCGCTCGCTGGCCTCGGGACCTTCTGCCGGGGCGATCTGCAGAGGAATGGGGGAGAAGGAGCATGASTGTGGCCCCACTTCGGCAAGACCTCCCCTATGTGGGATGTCCCCCCATGGACAGGCATCACCTTCTGGAGGGGCATCCCCTCCCACCCAAGCAGGGGTGATAACTGGGGGGTTGCAGGACGAGGTTTCTACTAATTTGGGGAGCAAAACCGCTCCCCAAGGGCTGCCGTTCACTGCCCTCAGCAGTAGGAAGGAGAAACCAAGCACGAAGGCTGGGACCAGCCCCGCAGCGCCCTGCTCACCTTGATGGAGGCGCCCGCAAACCGCGCCAGCTGCTTGATGTGCTGCCCCTTCTTCCCGATGATGGCCCCCACCGCCTGCGTCGGGATGAACAAGTTCACAACCTCCTGCTCCGGCAGCTGCAAGGGCACGGAAAAGTGAGATGCTCAGGGGACCAGCCAGACCGGGAGGGGTGGCTGCCCCCCTGCCAGCATCCCAGGGCGGCGGCTGCCCGCCCCAGCCACGTGCCCACCCTCCCGAGGTGCCCGAGCGAAGAGGGAGGTGCTGGGGCACTTACGGGGTGCTGATGGGGGAAGGCGCTGGCTGGGGTGGCTCCGTACAGACCCGAGAGGTATGCCGAGGAGCTCTATGGCAAGAGAGAAAATGAGGGTCAGTGACGTTCCCAACGTGCCAGTCCCTTCCCGGCCACCCCCAGCCCGACGCGGAGCGGCGTGCCACCACCATGAGCCTGGCAGGGACACGGGGACAACCCTTCAGCCCCTGCACCCCCCTCTGGAGAGCACAGGTGCACCTGAGGGTGCATCGGGGTGAGCTGCAACCGGGATCCGGGAGGTGGATGGGGGCTCCCGGTTACCCCCAGTCCCTCCCCACTGCTATTTTTCTGGCTGTGTTCTGCCCACGTTTGTAGTGGAAAACTGGCTCCTATGGCCTTTGGGAGCAGCCGCAACCCTGGAATGCCACAACCGTGCTGTAACCACCACCAGTCCCCTGTGGAGAAGGTGGGGTTTTGGTGAGAACTGAGCAGAACTTCTGGTTTGGCTCCGACTTCCATCACCATCTCCCTTCTCCAGTTCCCAGAGAAGAAAAAGCAAAGGCTAAAGATGATGTTCCCCCAAGACCCGGGCTGGGGACGGAGAGAAAGCAGTGAGTCTCTCCACGGCCAAAAGCAAGGGGTGCATGCCTGCACCCCAACCCAACCCAACTCAACCCAACCCAACTCCTCTTCAACTCTTCTGTGTCTCAAATACATCAGACACTTCTCCTGGCAGTAAACACAACTCTCTCCTGCTCTGGATTCCAGCAAGTGCAACCAGAGGCTACCTGCAAACCACCATTTCACAGGCAGAGGAGGAGAAGACCCAGCTGCCCTGCCCATGGCAGACACCACTCTCGCTCCCAGCCCTCTTTTAAACCCCCTGCGCTGAGGTTTTGTGCTCCTCCTGGCACCGAGCGCACGCTCCCCGCGTCCACCTTCTGCTTCTGGCCACAGGCTGCTCCATGTCTCCCACACCAAGGTGTCCTCTCCTGCCCAGCCAGCCCTCACGGCCAGGGGGGGSACTGCATGTCCCCCTCCTCCTTTCCACCACGAGGCTCCTTCCCCGTCCTCTGTCCTTGCCAGGTCTCTAAAGCTCTGGTTTAAGCTACAGCCACCGGCCCCAGGTCCTGCTGAGGACATGGTCAGGAACGACCACTCTGAGGTATGAAACACAAAGGACTTGGGGGGAAGGAGCTGCCACAGAGCCAAGCTGGTTTCCTATTAGGTTTTTTTTTTGCCTGCTCCTTGTTTTACTATAAAAAAATGACGGCAGAGGCGATCGCTCCCCTCGGACTCATCAGGGTGGCTTGAAAAAGGCCACACAAAGCTTTGGGGTGAAGGAGCCCACACCAAACACTGCCCTTCAGGAGACCTGCCCAGCTCCTCTCCATCACACCAACAAACTACATCAGTGGACATGGGAAGGGCTACTGATGTCGTCTGTCTGGACCTCTGTAAGGCCTTTGACATGGTCCCCCACAACATCCTTCTCTCTAAACTGGAGAGGTACAGATTTGATGGGTGGACTGTCTGGTGGATGAGGAATTGGTTGGATGGTCGCATCCAGAGGGTAGTGGTCAACGGCTCAACGTCCAGATGGAGATCGGTGACGAGTGGTGTCCCACAGGGGTCTGTACTGGGACCAGCACTGTTTAATCTTCATCAATGACAGACACTGGGATCAAGTGCATCCTCAGCAAGTTTGCAGATGACACCAAGCTGAGTGGTGCGGTCGACATGCCTGAGGGATGGGATGCCATCCAGAGGGACCTGGACAAGCTCAAGAAGTGGGCCCATGTGAACCTCATGAGGTTCAACAAGGCCAAGTGCAAGGTCCTGCACCTGGGTCGGGGCAACCCCGGTATCAATGCAGGCTGGGGGATGAGGGGATTGAGAGCAGCCCTGCTGAGAAGGACTTGGGGGTACTGGTGGACAAAAAGCTGGACATGAGCCGACAATGTGCACTCACAGCCCAGAAGGCCAACCGTATCCTGGGCTGCATCACAAGCAGCGTGGCCAGCAGGTTGAGGGGGGGATTCTGCCCCTCTGCTCTGCTCTGGTGAGACCCCSCCTGCAGTGCTGCGTCCAGCTCTGGGGTCCTCAGCACAAGAAAGACATGGACCTGTTGGAGCGGGTCCAGAGGAGGGCCACAAAAATGATCAGGGGGATGGAACACCTCTSCTATGAAGAAAGGCTGAGAGAGCTGGGGTTGTTCAGCCTGGAGAAGAGAAGGCTTCGGGGAGACCTTATTGCGGCCTTTCAGTACTTAAAGGGGGCTTATAAGAAAGATGGGGACAAACTTTTTAGCAGGGCCTGTTGCGACAGGACAATAGGGAATGGTTTTAAACTAAAAGAGGGTAGATTTAGACTAGATAAAAGGAAGAAATTTTTTACAGTGAGGGTGGTGAAACCCTGGCACAGGTTGCCCAGAGAGGTGGTAGATGCCCCATCCCTGGGAACATTCAGGGTCAGGCTGGACGGGGCTCTGAGCACCCTGATCTAGTTGAAGATCGGCAGGGGGGTTGGACTAGATGACCCTTAAAGGTCCCTTCCAACCCAAACTATTCTATGATTCTAAATGCTCAAGCAGTTGTTTCCCAAAGGCTGCGCTYGCTCGGGCGGCTGACGCAGGCAGAGCACCCTCGTGTCCGCAGGCTGGCAGTGCGCAGACAGACACACGGACCCTCTCGGGGCCACCACACACACAACACTCATCCGCCCCTCCGCACCGCCAGCCCCGCACTCACCGTTCTCCTCCGACCGCTCTGCTGCTGGCGTCGCCAGGAAAAGAAAACAGCACAAGTAAATTCACCCGCGCGCCGGTTGCCGTGCATCCAAAGCATCTCAGCAGATGTATTTAGAGAGACTAACAGAGACAGACCGCAGAGCCCRGCCATCCTGAGGGTGCTCTGCAGGTGCTACTGAGCTGGGGATGGACCTGCTCCATCAGCACTTTGGCCGGCGTGTCTTCCCAATGCTGGACCGTCCCTGCCCACGTGCAACCTCAGTCGTTTTGAAACTGCTTCCCAGGATTTCTTTGCCCCAGGTCTCAGCAGCCGCAGCACCCCAAGAAAGAGGAAAACCCTTGCCTATAAAATCAGGTGAAGCTCAACTCCCAACAAGTAGGACCCTTCGGGTGCCAGGGCAGGGATCAAGGCTGATGGCTGCACAGGGCAAGCTGCTCGTCCCCTTTCACGCCACGCTCTGCACTCCCTGTGGCGATGCCGGCAGCTTCACGTGGCCACCAGGACCCGCAGGGCACAACCGAGTCCACACCATCACAAGCCAGTGGTGGGCGCGGGGTCAGGATTGAAGACCACCTACATGGTTTTTCCATGCCGGCATCAGTACAGGCTGTCCCCAGCCACCTTCAGACAGGAGCACCCTTGGGATATGGCAAGTCCTTAAACACACGTGAGACCGAGCTCAACACAACATGGGGATGCAGCTGATCTTCCCAGGGAGTTAAATCCAAGGAGGGACAAGCCACATTCATTCACTGTCTTCTCCACTTCACTGCTGTGATGAGCAACTTCCCCAAACGGCCAACAGTMAAAGCTCTTGTTCAAGGCTCCCCATGAGATGGCTCCTATAGCTACGGTGTCTGCCCCAACCCAACAGGAGAGTCTACAGACCACTCTGCCCCTAAGAACACAACCCCCGYACCCTAAAACCTCTTGCACTTACTGCAAACGGGTGGTACGGGGCGGCCGCCGCGGCCCCTCGGGCCCCTGGGGTGGATGGAAGCATGGACAGTCCTGTCGAGAAGATGCCCAAAGCACTGAGGTTCAGTCCGGGGATCAGGTTCGCTTGTTGCTGGGAAAGCAAAGACATGGAAAAACGTGTAAAAAGGCAGAGTGTGGTTTTTGTGGTTCTCATCAYATAGTGTGGACATGATGGCTGAAGGCCAACCCTTGCCACAACAGACTGACAACCCCCCCAATTTTYTTCTGGCCACCTCAGCAGTAGCTCTGAAGCAGGGACATCTCAGGCAGGAGGCCTGGGAGCTTACATTGACGGCCACCACRTCATTCTCGTAGGCCTCTCGCAACTTCTTCATGATCTCCACTTCGGCATTGGAGCACGCCTCCGTGCTGCCCTTCACCGTGATGGTCCGCTCGGGGTTATAAATGGTTAAATCCTGCAAACTAGCCCACAAACAAAACCCCAGACACGGTTACATTTTTTTTCCAAGTCAAAAAAAAAAAAAAAAAAGAAAAGAAAAGAAGGGAAAACTCAAATCCGAGATGAGGGTTTCCCCCACAGACACCGTGGGACAGCACACCCTCTCCCTGCCCAATGCCACCATCCACCTGGGATGGAGAACACCCAACCGGGATGGGGAACGTGCATGGGAGGATGCAACTGCTCTGTTTTCTTGATTCAGCACTGCCCATACCGTGTTGGATGGAGGGGGATGGCKTGGTGTTCACCAGGACTTACGGGGAGATGGTGATCTTTGTGCCGGTGTCCTGCTCGATCTTCTTGAGGTTGCGGCCCTCCTTGCCAATCAACCTCCCCACCAGACTGTTGTGTGCTAGGATTTTCAAGGGAATCTCTTCTGCTCTAAAATGGATTAAAAAATAAAATCTAAAGGTCTGTCTGGCCATGAAACCGATTTCCAGCAAAGGCCAGTAGCAATGCGGTGGAAGGAGGAGAACCACCACTCTTTCCCACCACCGTATCTCCTCAGCTTCTGGGGAATGGGAGCTCAGGGACTTCCCAAGCCCGATGGCACATCTATATTTCATGGGGTTTTGTTCTCCAAGTTTCCCTACGTGTTCTTTGGACCCACCTGGTCTCTACGGCACTGTCAACCACACCATGGAGAAGTTATTAAGTCGTAAGTTACTAACGGACCCATGACTCTATCCCGAAACTCCGAATGCCAGCAGTTCCTTCAGGGGGCGGGAGGTAACAGAAGATGGCTTCTTCTCCCCCGAGAGCTGAATTTACCTCCCTTCCACCAAACCTGCCTGTTTTGTTGAGCCAGGGGCACTGAATAAATATCGTACTTACGATTTAGTTTCATCAGCCTCCTTCTGCATGATATCAAGGATCATGCGACATGCTTCGGAGCACCCCTCTGGCGTGGCATGTATGGTGATGGGCTTTTCAGCGGCGCCAGCGTTCTCCTTCCGATGGATGTCAACCCTACGGCGAAACAACCAGCAGAGAGGAGCCCCCTGAGATGCATCTGGTGTCACACAAAGGCTTTCAAGAGCTCAGGAGCAGAGCTTGCTATTCACAGAAAAGCTCATTTCAACACCTGCTTAAGCTTTGGGGTGAACCTGGGTCTCACTGACGTCCATCTACCATCACCTGGTCTCATGCAAGCCCAGGTAGTGTTTCACTTTGGTTGGTTTAGATCAGATTTGAGCTACGTTCGCCTTTGTGACCTGAGGTCTGCCTGGGAGCTGAGGGATGTCAATCAACGTCAAACGATGCATCAAGAAAGGGCAGAACAAATCCTCAACTGGACAAAGCCTCGAGCAACCTGGTCTATCATCTTTGATGCCAGTCCCACTTGGAGCAGGAGACCAGATTAGAGGTCTCCAGAGGTCCCTTCCAACCTCAACCTCTCTCTGCACAACACCTGAGGCTGTCCAGCGACCAGCGGCTGCCACGACCGTTGCGTGTCCTTAGGGACAGAGGGACAACTTACCCGTAGGCAGCGTTTGTCACGACACGGAGGCACACATCAACAACAGCACTTGTACTCACGCCCTTCCACGGGAGACCAGAAAGCTCTCCCTTGCGCACCGGCAGGGACCGTGCTCTAGTTCCTCCGGTCCTCCCCTCAGCTCATGGCGGGGAGGAGGCACGTGCCTCCAGCTCGCTCCTCACCGCTCAACCGTACCTGGCAAAGGCCCTGAGAAAGAGGGAGAGAGGAAAGCAGGGTAGGAGACTCCCGCATGTCAACCACACGTCTTGAAGAACAGGGGTAAGCAACCTTTCCATCTTCTCCACGTGAGTTCGCACGCTCTTCCCACCGGAGGATGATGCCGTGCAGCCAATCTGCCATCGGCCACCACCTCGCCGTCCCTGTCACTGCCGCAGCTAGGGCTGGGCTGGCCCAGATCTTCTGAGAAGGTTCAGTAGTGGCTGCTCAGCCACTCAGTGAATGCCACCAGCGCTCAGATCCCACACAGCACCCTCCAGCCACATCTCTGTTTTCGTAAAAGGTCCCCATCTTGACCGACATCATTCATGGGTGCTGCTGTGCATGCAAGGTGAAGGGTTGTGGTGCGGAGTCACCCCTAACCAGTGCCACGTTTGGATGCCGCAGGGTCATGGTGGGTTTGCACAAGTCAGTTCTTCCAGGAGCTCATGAACCAGCACGTAGGAACAAGGATGCTTCATCTGCAGGTAGAGGGGGAGCAGCTGGGTGAATCTTCCCCAAGATAAGGGAAAAGCCTACCTCGCCAAATTCAAAAGGGACCCCAAGGTGGTTTCATCTGAGCATTGAAGAGGGAATGAAGACAGCATTTGATCCCCTGTGCAGGCTACATCTCTCCAGATCTCCTACGGCTTCAGCCAGAGCTGCTCAAGCAGGAGACTGGTCCTGCTTGGACTGTGCGAAGAGGTGCTGGAGACACCGGCACCGCCGAGCTCTCCCTGCCCTTTGGTTATGTCTACAGCACAGTGACCCAGTTGCGTGCTGTGTGACATCCTCTAAGGCGCTCCCCGCTGTGGAGCTCCATCAGGTCGACTTGGAGGATCTGTTCCTTCAGAGGCAGCACCCAAATGGCAAGGGGACACCCACTGCCACCCCCTCTGCCAGGGAGAAGGCAAATGCATCACGACATGCCATCCGAGGCGATGACAGACCCGTGCTCCAGAGTGGTGCCGCAATGTCACACCGGGTTGACGCTCCCAGCTAGGAGAACTGTTGATGAATCCATGGCTGCCCCAACAAACCCCACGGACAGGAATCAGGCAGCTTCTTGAACCCATGAGCAGTTGAGGCTGGTGGAGATGGGGCATGCAGCTGAGCCTTTGTACCGTGGCCAAGAGCCACGGATGAGCTGAATGGACGCACCAAAGTGATGAGTACCCTGGACAAGCCCAGGAGAGGGACACGGGCCAGGTTTCTGGCTGACCTCCAACCCATCCCGAACCTGGATGTGCAGGCATGAGCTCAATTTGCAGAGAGAAGATGGGACACCAGGAAGGGGCCGCTGCGTTCAGGCATGTCCCACCCCAAAGAGCTGGAGGGCGGCTCTGGACTTCCCAGCATGTCCCCAGTGCTGCCGCTGCACAGCTCCAGTCCAACGGAAGGATGAAGAAGGGGACCCTCAATCCCCTCACCCCATCAGCAGCTGCCTGGGACCCCGGGGTGCTGCAGGCAGTGGAGACCGGAGCAGCTGACAAGGGGGATGGTGGGACAGCGACAGGGCAGGTTTGCCCATGGTGCAGCAGGAAAAACCTCCAAGATACCTTACGGGGGGGCTGGGAACGCTTCAGAGAGCAGTGGCCATGAGGGACAGCCCTCTCAAGGTGGACGGTATGGTGTGCACATAGGGTTATCCTGGCCCCATGGCTGCTTGGTAGCAATGGTCCTCTCTTCATCAAGTTACAAGGGCTGGAATCACTGTGGAAGGTCGTCTGGTGGGGTGAGCTCCTCAGGCAAGGAAGATGGTTCAACCTGGGGACAGTTTTGTCCCCTGGAGCTCAGAAGCATCTCTGGGCATCACTGTGTGTGGATGAAGTCCTACGTGACCAGAGGAATCCAGGACCCAGCGTTGCTCGGGGTAGGAGCAGGGGCCGGGCAACAGGATGTCACTAGCACCCTTATCCCCAGGATCATCACACCGGTGCGTGGGGGTGGCCTGAGCAGGGACAGAGCTGCGGGCTGACACCCCAAATTGAAGGCAACGGTCTCCTGCGACTGCCTGGGCCTCTCCTGCATGAGGTCGCCCTTGCCCAAGGCTGGAGCGGAGGTGGTGGCCTGCCATGGCATATGGCCTCCTCGGGCAGGTCAGAAGAGGTGAGAGCATGGAGCACAGCCTTCCTCCACGGCATCAGGTCTTCAAGGCAGGCACGGGAAGCTAACCCACAAGGAGGGACAACTCGGTGGCAGAAACTGCCCCAGGCAGCAGTGTTTGGCCTCATGGTCGGGAGAAACTGGCAGCCGATGCCTCCCACTTCCTCGCCAGGCTCAGGGCTTGCAAAGGGCAACCTTCCACTCTTGGGTGGCAAGGACACATCTACACCCACTGCTCATCACACCAGGGGACTCACCTGGAGAAGAAGGGCTTGTGGCCAACCGGGACCAGCTCATGGCTACTAGGTGGCCACGCCCTAGGGCTAGCCGGGCTCAAAGAGCTCCTCTCCCTACATGTCTGCCCCCTTTCCGAAAAAACTTCCTCCTGCAAACCCAACGCCGGGGTTCGGCTCGCTCGGCTGCAGAGCAGCGTGTCTTCCTACCTCCTGCTCAAGYGGATGTGCTATTACCAAATAATTTGCCTCTAAAAGCTTCTCTGAGAACTAGGACGCCCTGGAGGATGTTCTGGTACAGGAGTCCTACGTCCTGTGGGACCACTGGGTTCAGGATGATGAGCATGGGAGAAGACAGCTTTGGGTTAAACACAAACAAATCTCGGCAGGAACAAACCATGCAGGAAAACCATGCAGAAAATCAGAGGTGAAATCAATGTGAACATTGACAAGAGAAACATGGAAAACTTTGGCAAGACAGTCCCATCCCCCCCCCCCTTTTTTTTTTCTTCAAAAAGAAAAACGTTAGATTGCAAAAAAAAGGCTTCAAACAGTTATGAAAAGCACATCCTTCTCAAGGCAGCATTCCCACGGTGCCCCCTTTCCCCCTACAACAGCTCTAGCCCATACGGGGCACTGTGGGATGAGCAAATCCCGAGGGCAAAGACCACGCGGGCACCGGCCGCTGTACCTAGGATCCCCCTTTAGCATCTTATCCCCAAAYTTCCATTTCTCCCTAAAGCCTCATCCCCAGCTGTTCTCGTGATTAGGCTTTAGAAACCCATTCCTGGCCGTTTTCGGTGTGCATCCCCCTCTTGCCGCACCCAGACCTCCCTGGCCAGCAGCAACCATTTAGGACATGGGCTCTGCCACCATAACCTGAAGGCTRCACCCCAAGAAAACAGCGCTGGCCAGCACTCAAAAGCCTCAAGTGCATGAAGGACCCATGCYGGGGACCTACAGCGCCCTACGGAAGGAAACAAAACCATTCGAGGTATACTTACTTGGACTGGGTTTGCTTAGTAAGGTTCTTTATGGTCAAGCCCTCCTTTCCTATGATCGCACCAACAAACTGCGTGGGCACCAGCATCCGCAGTGGGAAATCGAGCTGTTTGGGCTGCGAGGAGCCCCCCGGGGAGGAGCCCCGCTCCCTGGAAGAGTGGCCCCCACGGCGGGATCGCTGGGGGGGCGGAGGGGAGCTCACCTCTTCATCCGGGATGTAGGAAATCTTGAAGGAATAGTTCTCAAACTGGTGGCCGCTCAGCTTCTCAATTGCTCTGCAAGGTAGGGAGAGGTGGGGGCGGTGAGGGGCTCCCCAGAGAGAGCACCCCCCTACACTTGCCCTTGTAGACCGTGGTTAATGGGTACCCCTCCAGCACCCCCAGCACYTGCCCTTGTAGAYCGTGGTCAATGGGTACCCCTCCAGCACCCCCAGCACYTGCCCTTGTAGACCGTGGTCAATGGGTACCCCTCCAGCACCCCCAGCACCTGCCCTTGTAGACCGTGGTCAATGGGTACCCCTCCAGCACCCCCAGCACTTGCCCTTGTAGACCGTGGTCCCTGCATCTTCCTCCCCCCCCAGTCTGGAGAAAGTGGCCACAGGCAGCCAGAGCCCCCCACTTTTCCCATGAGGAGCAAGCCCCATAGCATGGTAGGACAATGTCCCTTCCCGTGTGGGTGATGCCAGGGCTGGCACAYGGCTTGTCCCCCCAGCAGAGGTGGGATGCCAGCCTGGGGATCTGCCACTTCAACCAGGGGAAGTGCTGGACAGAAGCTATCACACAGTGTGGAAACACTCTCATGGGCTTTCTGGACATGGAAAAGGTGACAGAGGGGCTCCGAGCAAGAGCCGCCGCTCCAAGGAGAAGGATGCGGCATGTGGTGCCCCTCTATCGGGMACCCCAACTCCCTTTCCAGCTCTGGTGAACCTCAGGGTGCAGCGCCTGGGCTCTTCATCCCCCCAAGCCCCTCTTCAATGGTGCGATGCTCAGTCGTGCTGGAGTCTGCGATGACTTCTGCAAGCAGTGATGGCTTCAGCCGTACTTCTTCCCTCTTCCTACTGCATCTTGCTTTGGCCATTTACAGGCAGGTGTATGAATGCACCGCTGCAAGCAGCTCCTTGCCAGGCCTGAACTTCACATCCAATGAGCATTTCTGCAGCTTCACTGYCCCTTTCTGAAACCAGTGCAGTTCCCCACAGTCTGATTTCTCTGCCAAGGTCTTCCTTTCATCTGTTCCTGGTGCTCTAAACCAAACACAGGTACCCACGAACCGCCCTGGCCTTTCCTCCCATCACTTGCTTCTGACAGGCATCAGTCCGGCTGGATGTGACTGATCACAGCGTCTTCTCTAACCCTGAAGCCTCTTACCCCAAAGCATCAAGCACTGCTGTGTTGGTGAGACTCTTCATCTTCCTTTCTTGCCACCCATGAAGCTCATGCTGCGTTTATCTGTGGCACCTTCCTCCAGCCAGCTGAGGCTGGAGCGTGGCCACCACGGCCACCCCAGGAGGCACAAGRAGGACTCTCCTCTGGCATCCTGGACCAGCAGATCATTCTCTCCATCTCTGTCCTCACAAGTCCRACCTTGTGATGGGTCAGCACAGATGGGAAGTTGCTGGAATGTCCATCAGCAAAGGGACTCAAAGTAGGACATGGCCCATGTCCCATGGCCTTGGGACATCTATCTCCACCACCATCCTGCACAGCTATGGCTGTTCCCACCATGCAGCATCCTCCCAAAAACAGAACAAGGCTCATATTCCACTTTGCACTGGAAAATCCCGTTTTCGACGCACATCAACTCAACATCAACAAAAACCTCCRCCACAATCACGTTCCTGCACTGCAGTGCCCTGCGGTAGGACGTTAAGCGACAGAACATGGAGCTGCTCTCAACTTGCTAACGCTTGCACCTGGGAACCAGCCTGACTATCCACGGCTCTGTCCTGCATGGGGTCTGCGTGGACGTTGCTCTTGGTGGTATCAAAACTACCCTGGCTGCTAAGTATGAAATACGGTCACTGCTTACTCATAGCTAACAGTGCTGGTCTCTAGCACAGGGCTGAAGTCTCTACAAGCCTGCRACAAAGCGTTTTGCTTGAAATAGTCTGTGCGTTTCTGTAATAAGCCCTAATTTGTATTTTTTTCCTCTGCTGGCTATGATAAACCTTGAAGCTTATCTTCACACAGCCCTGCTGCACAGCCTCAATGGGTTCTTCCATCCTTTTAAAGTTTTTCTTGATGGGYGGCATTTCTTTACGACTCCTCTGCACAACATGCAAGTGATTTACCTTCTGCTGCTCTCCCTCCCCTGCAGAAACCKGCCATGTACCCCTTGGCTCCCCCTCAGCCCCTCTAACCAGTTATTCATCCACCCAAAGGCCCTCTCTCTTGTCCACGGCAGAAGAACTTTCCGAAAACCTTTTAGAAGTCCATCAGCTGCTTTCTCTGGGCTCCAGAAAGCAGGAGGTGACAGTCTCTGAATATTTTGGTCTTCAACTTGAATTTTCCCCAAACGGTGGGGGATACTTACATCTCCCATCATCATAGCATTTCTTCACCATCTCTCCCACCTCCTTCACCATATTCCGCCTCTTCAGCAGCTCAGGCTGGGTGGTCGRACTGGTGATTAATCTGGTGTATTCCCAGTTTAGGTCTGGACTTCCAACCTGGGAAAATGACTCCTTGATGAACTGCTTATCTGACCTGACCCTCAGCTTTCTAGAGTGTTTTGCTCCCTGAAGACAAGGCCACTGCAACCCTGCAGATGACCTTGTAGGAACGACAGCATCCAAAGGGAATTGCAAGATGGCACATCTGGGAGCCCCTTGAAAACAAGAGGAGAAGGCACAGAGGAAGAGGGGACAACCACATGGCTGATGGCCCCAAGCTGGTCCAGCAATGCCTGTGCATATATGATGAGGCACCACGAGAAACCCCATCTCCCATACGAGGGGAGAAGGCAGGAGATTGCCCAGTGGTGGGGCAAAGAGAAGACTGCTCGCAGAAGACACGTGAGACGACACAGCTCAAGATAAAACCAACATCTGCCTGCTGTATCTTGAGAAGRTACACAGACAGCCCTTAAGGCACTTGAAGCTTACACCGTAAGAGCCTCGAAACAACCCAAGGAGGCTTAGAGAGAACACAGAAGAAGCCTGGAAGATACCTGGGATTCCTCGGGAAAAGTTCGGGTGGTATGAAAATACGGACARAACAAAACAAAGCCCACTTACACTTTTGCTTCTTCTTTAGCTGCATACGTTACGTTGACAACGGCTGTTTCTGTGTCTGTGTTGACTGGGGGAAAAGCAAGAGAAGGAGCATTAGAGCAGGAGAGGAAAGAGATGTTGCTGCTGCTCCCAGCCCCCCTGGTATGCCCTGGAGGGGGGATGCAGGTTGGGACGGTGGGAGGGTAAYGCCTGCCCCGTGGGGCACGGCCCCRGCCACCGCACAGGGTGCGCGCTTGTGCACCGCTGTATTTTCCCCYAGCACAAGGATTGGGCTGTGSTGGCAAGGGACCAAAAGGTCCCAAGGCYGGATCCTGCCACCCTCACCAAGGAGGATGCATGGCCAGACATCACCGACCCACCGGCGGACACCAGACAACATTCGGTTTGTTTTCACTTGCAGGGACAATTGGGTTTTCATTTGCCAGCAACCAGGAGAAGGTCTGGGGATGGAGGACTGATGGCCACCACCATCCCACCAGAGACAGGTGGCCCCACTCTCCGTTTACGGGGAAAACCATTTTAGCCCAGTACCCATGACCRAGAAAACCAGGTTTCACCCACTGGATCTTCTCCGGCGTGGGCAGCGCTGGGGAGCAGCACTGGGACTTTTGCACAGACGGGGACCACCACGTTGGATCATCTTACCTTGCTCTACGTTCTCCACCGTCCCATACTGAGCTAAGAGGCCGTCCAGCACCTGGGGGATAGAGCAGCAAACAGGGCAGGTGAGGCAGGCAGGAGAGGCTGTCGGACAGGCAGGGAGCAGGCAGGGCAGAGCCGGCTTCACCCACAGACACCCTCCAAAGAGCCAGCGTCACCCAACTGCTTAAATGCCTTCACCCACCTGCATCCCATTATCCCAAAGCTGCCCCACGGCTCCGGGACCCACAAGCAGGCAGGAGATGGAGCCCAGTTCACGCTCCACCTTCCTCCTGGGGTTACTGGGAAGGTAAAGGGTGGCCCACGTGCAGACCACAGCTCCGGCAGCACAGCTTGTGCTGCTCGACACGACTGACGGAGGAGGAGATGAACGGGATGTTTTTAGGATCGTCCGCTTCTTACCTCCCACTGCAGGTGGGGGGGGATGTTTCGGATCTGGATCTTCCTGCTCCTGCAAAGACAAAGCCCCGGGTTAGGGTCTGCCGGAGGAGGGCAAAGGCTTTATGGAAACTGGACGGCAGCTGGTGAGAGCTTGCCAAAGCATCCSGCGCCGAGCTGGGGCAGCTCAGCCCTGGGGAAAGCCATTCCTCCCAGCCCTGCCCCAGTCACCTCCCGCTGGGGCCGAAGCTGTCTCGGAACGCTCCCTCCTCATGCTGGCTGCCGGGTTTCCAAGGAAACCTCCTGAAATGAGCCTCTGCAGAGTCACAGCTGCACAGGCACGGCCGGGATGCACGCACGCACACCCCTGACCGCACTGCCCCGGGCTGGCCGGCTGCGGGGGGACAGGTCCCTGAGACCCACCACAGCCAGCACTGCTATCCCTTGAGGGGAGCTCTCCAAAGGTGCATCCTACTGATGCCCACCACTTCCCAGCAACGTGGGGCTGCTTTTCGTGGGGAAACYTAAATACATATCCTCAGAGGCCTGCCCTTGGAGATGGCCAASACACCCCACCTTGGCTGGTTGTGCTCCCAACCTCACATGGTTGCATTCCCAACCTCACCGCGGTGCACCCTTGGGGCACGGATGCACAGGATGCATTGCAAAGGCTTCCCAAGAGGTRATGACCACCAAACACCTCCCCAGCCTGGCTACAAGAAGACGTGCTTGGGCAGCGGGGAGTTTTGAGACACCCAAGTCCATGGAGGATCCAGCCAAACCATGAACTCACCCACTGTTCACCCAGACCCGCATTCATAACCCTGCTTGTAGTCAAATCAGCTCCAACCAAAGCGGTGTGTTGTGTTCTCACCTGGTCCAGCTCTAACACTCTGATCAGAGCGGAGCAGGACCACCTCTCCCAACATCAGGGATGAGTTTTCCGACCGAGCCACTCCACGCACACAGCTGGGTTTTGGCAGCCAGTCAGCAGCTGAAAGCTGGTTTTGCGCAGCTTTGCCCTTCCTTGGGACGAGCTCAAGGATGGCGCTTGGAAGGACTGGTACCACCAGCCTGAACGCTACAYGGGGACATGCAAGCAGCCACCAGCAGCCCCAGCAGACAGCCAACACCACTCAGGGGCTTTGGGCCAAATCCTGCAGGACAAKCCCTGCAGGAGGAGGCGGGAGGAGCTCTGCTCGCCTGCAAACCATCAACACCCTGATGCTACCAGTGGTCTTCAACAGCTGGAAAACGAGACCTTCAAACTTTGGCCCAAGTRGCGAGGCTGGTCCCTGCTGCTCGTTGCACATGTGCACCTCACAAACAATTCTGCCAGATAAAGAGCTTCTAAGGTAGTTTAGGGCCAGACACGGGGGCCAGGAGGAAGTGTGGGGCACAGTGAGAACCGGAGGAAAGGCTGGCCCACGCAGACCCAAGGGCTGGGGAGAGCCGCGCATCGCAGCGCTGGAGGTTGGCGTGCTCCAGACACGATCCTTCTGCCTCTACAGCAGCGGCACACTCCGCTTGCTCCTGATTTAATAGCACGGGACAAACAGAACCTTGTGATGGACAACCATCTGCCTTGTGAAACATGAATTCGGGGCACAGCACGAGCAACGTGACTATAAGGATGCCGGAGCAGCAACCTGGGGCACCCACCGCACACACGGCAGATAAAATGCAGGCTTCAAGCGAGAAAGGGACGGCAGGGAAAGGACGTTCCTTGAGATGTGGGCTGTGAGGGCAAGACGAAACCCACAGCTCATCCCACAAGAAGGGCCACAGTCAAGCAAAGCAGCTGAAACCACCATGGAGCCCCACATCTCATGCTGCTGCTCAAACAGGCACGGTCAGTGGCGCGATCAGCAACRGGCAACAAACCCTACGCTCACCTCCGGCTGAGGAGGTGTGCTCAATAAAACCCTGCGTGGGTTTGACAGCTGCCTTCCCCAGGCCAGCCCCTGCCSGATCCCCCTCCTCCAGGGTCCTCACTGAACGGTCACCTCCACACCACGGCCAAGAACTCTGCCCATAAGGGTAAGCAACCTTCCCTCCGTGCCGCGTGTCTCTCTGCAGGCATGGCTCTGCCCATCGAAAGAAATCAGTCACTGCAAAGAAGTGAGGAAGCCAGAGCTAGAGAAAATGGTGCTCTCCTGCAGCCTCACCAAACCCCTCTCCTCCAGCAGCCATGGACTCCTCCTATCCCCAGCTGCCACCAGGGATTTCAGGGTTGGGCACGCAGCTGTAAGATCCTTGTGAGGCAAGGAGCAAGATTCATCCCATCGTATCCTATCCCAGCTCATCCAACCCCATCCCATCCTATCCCATCTCACTCCATCCTACCCTATCCCATCTAATCCCATCCCATCCAATCCCATCTCACTCCATCCTACCCTATCCCAGCCAACCCCATCCCATCCTATCCCATCTTACTCCATCCTACCCTATCCCAGCCAACCCCATCCTACTCCACCCCAGCCCAGCCAACCCCATCCTACCCCACTCCATCCCATCCTCAAGCCACTCCGACCCCACCCCATGCCAGGAAGGAGGCAGTGAAGAGGACCTGGCCCAAGGGGAACCACAACAATGACAATCCTGTGCTACTCACCGACAGCCTAAACCCTTCTCCTGCCTGTCCTTGTCACCCGCCCTGGCTGACCCCACACCTCCACTCCTGGTACAAACACTCTGCAGGGCCCACTTCAGAAAACAGGACATGTTTCATTTTTAAAACYCACAAACATCTCCCAGAGGGGCTATTTTAAGGCATCCAGGTCCAGTCCCGGGAGGTGCTGCATGCTCAGCTCCCTCGGGGACCAGTCCTGCCTGCTCCGCGCGATGCATCCTGCTCCCGAGCCGAGCGGTGGCACACAGTGAGGCCGGTTTGCCCGAGCAAACCTCAGCCCAAGCGCCAGCGAATCKCGAACCACCGGCACCTGAAAGCTTTCCAGGGAAAAGCTCTTCTCAGCTCCGAAAGCCCAACTGAAGCCCAGAACTGGCCTCTCCCCCGCTGCCCAGTTACTTCTACCACCTTCCAGCCCCAAAACAGAATGGGTGGCACCTTCACCTGCCTTATCCCAAGAYGCCACCGCTCAGCTGCAAGTCAAAGCATCGCTACAACCATCCTACAACTCTACATCCTCCTCCCGCAGCCTGGGAACCATCTGTGCCCACGGGATGCCAAAGGCTGGACCASAGAGAAGCCACTCTCCTTTTGGGGTTCATTTGGCTTGGCTCGCCCCATCACCGAAGCCCAGCAGCCYGGGGGACACGGGGCATTTTGAAGCAGCTCGTCCAAGCGAAACCAGCACACTGGCCGGACGTGGTTGCCRCGCCACAGTGTCGGCAGCGACTCTAGAAAAGCCTCTGCCTTGAATTGAATTTCACCGGGGCCATTGTGTCCCTACATCTCTGCCAAGCGAGATGCCAGGGCAGCCCCGGTCTTCCGAGGTGCTGCCTCACCCCTCTGTGCCACTCGCCCACCTCCCGAAACACCCAAAGAGAAGGACCACAGCAAGGTGCCACGTAATCCCACTTCTCAACAGGACACTACAGCATATTCCCACTTCCAATGTCCATCTGAGCTGATGCAGAGCATCTGAAGACACCCAAATGGTGCTGAAGCCTTCACCCCCACCACCTGGCAGGTCTCCCAGCAGCTCATTATCACCACTCAGCATTTAAAATAAGGTTATTATTCCTACTGGGTGTATTTTTTATAGCTCTTGTAATTCCCCACCTGGTTGAAGCKGTGCTGGACCACGCGCGGTCATCACTGACGGAGTGATGGATGTCTATTCGGGACCATGATGGATGGATGTGTTATTCCCAGGGCTGGGGCATGGACCACACGTGGTCCTCGCGGGACAGGGCAGCAGAGCTCAAGGCCACCCTCCTCCAACACCACTCCTGGGAGGACTTTGGGGCAGAAAACCCCTTTATTTTCATTTTCCTCGCTCCTTCCAAAACCCAGGAAACAGGGGATTGATTTCAGCTCACGCACACAACCCCCGGCGCACGACCTCGTGACGAAGGCAGTGGCCGCGTTTCACCCAACCTGTTTTGCAGCAGGCTGGTAGGAATTACAAAACAAACAAACAAAAAAAAATCATAATAACCAGTAACTACAGGCACGGACTTTGTGGAAAAATACTTAATTATGTGGTGCCACTAGCCCTGCCGTAGCGAGCTGCCCTCAGATAACCAGGAGAGCTGTATCTTTCTGCATCACCCTCCTGCTCTTCCCTACCTGCACGCTCCCACCAGCCACCTCGGTGCCCAGCCCAGGACGAAATGCCCGGTGGCAACCGAGCATCAGCCTCAAGTGCTAAAGAAACCAGTTTTATATAGGTTCACCTGCTTTTYTGCCCTTCTAAATTCAACCAAAAACGGCCCTGCTCACTAGCAGCTATTCCGTCTCGAGGAGGAAACATCTCCTCCATCCCAGAGCTGGGTTTTGGGTACCGCATGCCGGCCAGCACCACACGCAGGATGAAGGAGCCGGTTCGCTAATCAAGCGAGGCTGCAAGCTGGGTTCATGAAATAACCCACAACGGAGCTGTGCTATATTTCCTGCATCGGTTAGACTGAAATCGCGAGGTCGACATCGCAACTGTGCAAGGAACGGGGATGGAAAACCCACGGCCACCCGCGCCCCRCCAGCATCACCACTCCACGAACAAGAGCTTCATGTGCCGTGTGCCGGATATCTGTACTTGCTGAAATCAAGCAATAAACCAGAAGATGCCTTAAAACTTGTGGTTTATTCCCCAGAATCAGGTGGATTAGGCACATCTCTCCCCTTTCCAGCAGCCCAGGTTAGCAGCAGCACCCACACAGCTTCGTGGCTACACCTCCCAGAGCTCGCAGGGAAATAACAGATAACAGCCACCCCCAACATCCAAGGACACAGAGGAAGAAGAATAAAGACGAGAYGAAGCTGTGAAATGAAAACAAGCCACCAGACCCCCTGCCCAACCTCCATGAGCCCTCCCTGCCTCTGCCCATCGGGCTGCAGCTCCGTGGACCACCCACCATCCCCACCATCCCCTGGTCTCCTGCTCCAGAGGGGCTTCACCTCCACCTCCCCTCCCACAAGCGTCTGGGAACCAGAAACTCGATTTCACTCAGCTGGCTTAAATATAAGCCTTACAACGGGATGTAAGGGATGGCTTCACTGCTCTTTGCCCTAAAACAATGAAGATTATTTTCTATCCAAGCTTTGTATTATCTTACTGTAATAAAGCCGTAAAGGGATTTCATCACCTTCCACCTCAGATTGGTACTGAGGGCAGAGAAAACACTGTCTGGCAGCTCCTGCTTTCAATAAAAAAACAGTTTTCAAGAGAACTGGGGAAAAAAAAAACAGAGGGGAAATGTCCTGGAAACCAACTGYCTCCCCGGCGGCCCTGCCTGCTTTACGAAATATTTGTCTCAAGCAAGAAAACATCAACAAAAAATGATGCTCATCATCAGGTGAGGTCCAAACTCAGTCCCACCTGAATTTTTCCGACCCAGCAACTTGGAGCCTGAGACGGGCACGCTCCCCTAACCAGGCAGGTAAGAAAGCATCTGTTGGTTTTGCCTCTCTTGATTATTCCATGTATTTTTTCCGTCTATCAGGGTCATCCTCACCAAGTTTTGCTCTCGCCCAACCCAATCCAGCAGCAGATCTTAACAAGCGACGGCTCCGTCAGCGCCAGGCTGGATAAGCATTAAAGAGCTGCCCCAGTTTCAACCAGTTGCCAAGAGCATCGCGGATGTGTCTGCTCCAGTTCCCCTCCCAGCCCGGGGGCTTTGCCTTGACGCTCTTAAGGAATTAAAATCCGTTCACGTTAAAGCCCTGTCCTCTTCCGCAGGACGAACAACCTGCCGAGGGATGGTGCCGGGGGGGGGATGGCGAGGCCAGCACGTGATTGATACATCCCTGTGAGCTGGGGATGTATTAACAATAGGGATGAATGGGAAATAACGTCCCATCTGTCACAGCTTTTCAAGATGAAGGGGGGAAAAAGAAGAGGGGGGGCAAAAAAAAAGAGGGGAGGGGAAGAAGGAGGGTGAAAAAGGGGAAAAAAAAAAAAAGGCGGGGAGAAGCCACCCCCTGCATCCCCATTCAGCATCGGGATGAAGGGGAAAACCAAGCCGGGCGGGCAGGGGGACACACAGAGCTGCTGCAAGGGGCAGTCGGCCACGCCACACTCCTGCCCTCTGCCACCCAAAGCCACCCAAGCATCCCCCCCCCAGCCCCAGCACCCGCCTCTCCCCAGGGAGGGCTGATGGACGGCGAGCTGGGGTAGGCAGGGCACCAATGCGATGCCCAACGGGGCAGAAGGGCAAGTTCAAACCACTGGAGGAACTATAAAGTGACAAAAATAATAAGTAATTAATGATAAATATTTGTGTATTATTTTGCTTTCGGCTTTGGTCTCTCCCCAACACCTTCAAACCCAGATAGGCTTCACGGCGGTACCAAAAAGCATCCTGGTGTGCTATGGTATGGGCGGTGTGGCCTCGGTCACCCCCTTGCATCCTCCATGCCCATGCCCTGTCCTGCACCCCCAATGCCACCCCGCTCCCACCCCCGATGCCACCCCGCTCCCACCCCCGATGCCACCCCGCTCCCATCCCCGCATCCCGGTGGCCAGCAAAAAGCCAAGTGAAAAGGCGGCTAAAGAAAAATAACACAATTCAAATGCCACCAGCTCCCAGTTTACCCACACGTGAAAACAGAGAAAATAAAGCGAGCGACGGCACCACACCTAGCTACAACAAGCGTCGGAGTCTGTCTAGGAAAGGATCAGCTCGACGGGGTTTCTCCTGGCCAGCTCCATAGGGAACAGCAACCGAGACCGATGGGAAACCTGCCGCGCAGCCAGCGGGCAGCAGGAGGGGGTTTCCCCGTGCCTGATGCCACCAGCATCGCCCTGGCAATGTCATATATATGTATATATATAAAAATATACATATAAAAAAGTATATTTGTAATAAATATAAAGATTTTAAAGTATCTTTTTTACATACATGAAGTATATATATAAAGTATTGTGTGTATATATAGTAACTTTATATATCTAGTATCTTTTATTTATATATATAAAAAAGATACTAAATACTTTAAATACTAAAAGATACATTATTAATTTATATAAATATAAAAGATACTAAAAGGTATTGAATACATATTTAAAACCTGGACGAGGACTGAGGGCAGCCCCACTTCTACCGCTCTGAATTCAATTTTAAATCTGGTGTAACCCAACATAGCATATACAAGAAAATCTCCAGCAAGTTTAATTCTCTTGTGAAGCGAAGCAAACCCTCCCCACRCTGCGGCCGGAGAAAATCTCTTCTTGCTCTTTAGGTTTCTCTAWTTTTTTTAAAATTAGAGATATTTTTTTAAGTTAGAGATATTAGGACTGGAGATCCATGGGAGTATTTTTTCTGCTCCTCGTGCATATTTATAGACGCGCACGCAAATAGGTGCTSGTGGCTTTTCCTGGCAAAGCAACTGGTTTGCACGAGGATTTCCTCTCCCCTAATTAAGCATCTCATCGAYGACAAGCAATAATAAAGAAAGAAAAGACGGGCTGCCTATGGGGAGACAAAAGGGCTTGTACATTTAATCTGAGTCTTAACGTCACCAGCATTTTGGGTTTAAAAACAAGGGGGTGGGGAAAAATAGATAAATAAATAAATGAAGCCAAAATACGCAGAAACGAGAATTGAATTGATGCTCAAGAGAGGAAACTTATTTAAGGATAATTCCTTTTGAAATAGGAGAAAATCCCGCAGATCCCACAAAATCACCCCCAGCAAAGCTGCTCAGGCAGGCATTTTCATTGCTACCCCTCCAGCGACTGCTGCCTGGGGCAAAACCACCCAAGTTTTGCCATTTATTAAAATAGMAAAAATTATTATTATTATTATTTTTAATATTATAGAGATTTCCAGCCCAAACTCTCTCCGACAGCCTCCYCCCCCTCCGCACTCTTCAGATGTCCCTCGTGCTTTTATTTCTCGTAGCTGAAAATTACGGCAGAAGCTGAAATTAAAAGGCACCTYCGCAATCGGGAACCCAAAAATTTCACTGGTTTGGAGACATTAAACGGGGCTTCGCTACATCCCCGCTACTCAGTAAACTCATCATTTTTATCCAGTCCTTGCATAAAAGTCAGCATTGGGGTGGTTGGATTTTACTTTCCATATTTCACAACCAATCCTCATTTTTTTCTTTATGTCCTTCTTTCCCATTAACAGGATTTTCAAAGATTTCAGAGATGCACAACCTATCTATAAGGGGCAAGATGCTGATGCTTTCCTCTCTGCCACGCTCCGGATACAAAATACTCTTGAAGCAAGATTGCATCGCCTTGCTTTAAGCAAATAAAAGTATTCTCTGCTCCTGCTGAATTTAAAAAGCAATTTAAAAATTAATTTTAAATGTTTAAATGTTGATTAAAAAAACAGGGTGATTTTTTTCTCCCTTTAATTTTCCAAGGCACAATACAGCATATACAAGGGAAAAAAAACAATCGAGACACTGTTGGATCCTTCCTATAGGAGCCCAAACCATTTGCATGGCAGCAGAATGGCTGATTTTTAACTCGTGAGAGGCAGAGCAGCGGAGGGGGCAGGATTCACGCTCCTTCCCACCGCCGTCACGTTTAATTTGTGCCTTCGGAGAAACAGAAACAACCCCCTGCCAGCAACTCCCGGCGGCACCTCGAGGAAATCCCTTCCCTACGTATGGATGTCAGAGGTGTTTTCCAGCCCATTTCTTATCAAACCATATTTATATGCGTATTAATAGATTGGCAAAATAGATCTATATTCAATTTGGTTATAAAAATAAAGCACCCCAGGTGAATGCGGGCACGGAGGGGAAGCGCCGGGCATCGGCACCTCCTGGTTCCCATCCCCGTGACGCAGAAATGCCAGGGGACAAGTGCCAAGAGGGGCTCGGGTTCCCCAAACCCAATTAAAGCACAAACTCATTTAAATAACCAGGGGATTTTACCCAGTCGAGCCCCCCTGAAATCCCAGCGCCTCTCTGGGACTCAGCTGCAACTACAAAAACTGGATTTTCTACAAATTTAAAAGGGGGGGGGAACTAAAACRTGACCACGTGAGGCTCTGTTCCCTGCCAAAAATCATGTTATAAAAATAAAATCTATAGTCTACCGAGGCAAAGGCTTGCCCCCCCTAACTGGAYATATTAATATAAAGCAATATATATTTTTTTTAGCTGTGAAAAAATATACCGGCTTAAATTAGATCTCAATAACCTGAGGAAGCTGGGGAGCCGAGCTGGAATAGGAAACTTGTAGCCAGCTGAAAACAGACTGATACAAAATAAATCAGCATTTCTTTCTGGGCTGTTTAAATGTCTTTTTTCTTTTAAAACTCGGAAGGGAAAGTAGCAGCACCCCAGCCCGATGGAGAATTTAGGTAAAGATGAATTCCTTGTTTACAACCCCTGCGTACATGATAAAGGTCGAGTCCCGGGTCCATACTATCTTCCCAAACTCCCAATTTCTGGCTCCATCACTCTTAAAAAGTCATCGGCGGACCAGCCTAAGGCTGCTGCAGAGATTTAGCTTAGAAATATTACAGATGGGATTTTTTTTTCCTTGTTTTTGAAGATTTTTTTTAAGGTAAGAGAGCGTGTGATCCCCGCCGAAGAAGAAATCCCGCTCCAGCACACGTGATGCCGGGCACGAGCCGTTCCCCCACCGAGCCTCAATTACACAACAGCGTTCCACCACCCACCCCCCCCAATTTCAAAATTAATACTCGAGCGTCAATCACGGGCCAAACCTCCACGCCAAGCGGCAGCAAATTATCCCRCAGGACCATCCGATGGGTTTTTTTCCTGCGCACAGACCTTTTATCCCGACTCATGTTGGGGGGAAAAAAAAAAAYCTTGCGACGAGGCAGCTACGCAACGCGGTCCCGGGTTTTATTTTTTCTATTAAACGAGCGTGTCCCCATCCGTCCGGCCTCGGCGCTCCCCTACACCTGATTAAAATAAGAGGGCGCGCTTCGACGCAATATTGAGTTTTTGGATCCTCTGGCAGTATAAAGGGAGAAAGAGGCRTTTGGAAAGAGCAAATTGCTGAATTACTTATGAAAAACAACATCCTCCGACAGCGCAGGCAGCCCCACCRCTCTGCACCACCTCCCTCGCTGTAAATCCCAGCCCACCCCGCCGTGGTGGGGAGAAAGTGGGGAAAAAAAGGGCTTCCCCCCCCGAAAAAAAAAAGAAGCGGCTGTTTTCCACTAACAGCGGCGGCAACGGGGAGCGCCCGCCCGCCCGCCCGCCCGCC
>JASVER010000132.1:1679846-1708040 GCA_030449065.1 Oceanodroma leucorhoa | reverse complement strand
GGTTGCGGGGGGGGGCGGTTTGCAGCGGGGGCCTGCAGAGCCCCCGAGCGGGGTCGCAGCCGTTTCAGGTGATTTATTCGTGGAGGACCGGCCCCTGCCCGCGGCTGCTCTGCCTGCAGCCCGCTCCCTGCCTGCGCACCCCAACACCTCTGCCCTCA
The DNA here is from genome assembly GCA_030449065.1 of Oceanodroma leucorhoa. NCBI lineage: Eukaryota > Metazoa > Chordata > Aves > Procellariiformes > Oceanodroma > Oceanodroma leucorhoa. The sequence continues at coordinate 1,707,882 of JASVER010000132.1, read as the reverse complement.
AACCCATCACACCCCGTCTCCGACAGTTTGCCCGGCTCCGGTGTCCCGCTGGCAGATCCCGCTCTGTCCTTGCTCGAAACCGCTTGAGGAGTTCCTTCAGGGAGAGGGAAACCATCTCACTCGGGAACTAAGGTAAAAAAATAAGTAAATAAATAAAAGCCTGTATTAAATGTGCTTTTTTGGAAAACGCGAGTGCGCAAACCCGCCCCAACCGAGGTCCGATTTTGCCATTGCCGYGTGCGAGCCCATCATCCAAAAGGCTTCAAGAAACGGCAAGCCGGTGCTCTGACATCCCGGCACCGAGTTTTGCATGTTCTGAGCCTGGTGATAGAYGGCTGCTGTAGCTTTTGGGGCACGTGGCTGTCGGGGGCTCTGCTGAAGGATGTCCTCAAGTGTCCAAGAGTTAGTGTCACGACCGGCCTCATCCGCTGAGGGCTGGATGCTGCAGGTTAAATGACTTTTTCCTCTCTCTTCTTGGGAATACAAAGCCAAATCTTTATGGAGGTGCGTCCGGGCCATGACCAGAGACTAAAATAAGGTGCAGAAGTAATACTGGATGACGGGAGGGGACAAGTGTCCTTGGAGCCGAGCGTTGTGCCCTAGGGCCAGTCGTCCTTTACTGGGAGGGAGTGAAGGGCGGTAATCGAATTCCTCAGATTTTAAGCTGCTTGGCGGGACAATTAAAAGCRACGCTCCCTTCTGCCACGCTCCATCCCACTGCCACCCTTCCCCTGTCATGTGGAGGTGCTGGATGGAGTAGGAATAGCAGTGACGGGTGCTTGATGCCACGCGTGTAGCAAAAATAGATGTGGTTGGACTGCGATGATGCAAAGCGAGAAGAATCTTTTCTCCTCCGATTTCTCCGTCTTTGCTTTCAGCGCAGCTCCTGCCGGGCTGCCGTTTAGCGGCGGGGCTGGGGGCTCTTCCATCCCCAGCACCTTTTTTGGGTGCTTTTAGGCTGAAATGTGTTGATAATGTCCTTTTAAAAAAGGCTTACCCTCATTCAGGTCATTAATTCATCCTCAGTGATGATCTGTTGACAGTAACGGGGCAGGGAGCTGCTGTTTCATCGCGAGGTCATTGCCACTGGCAAGCAGCAGGAGAAACCCGAGGTGTCTGGAGTAATTAGTGCCCACAGGTTGCAATACTCATTTATGACTCGTCACTTGGTCTTCCACAGGAGCTGGATGTAACGTCAGAAGTCTCCCGCAATTACCTGCGTGATCTCATCCCTCCTGCCCCTGATTTTTGGCTTTGCAGAAGGAGCTCAACAACCTTCTTCAGATGTTTTCYCATCCCTACGGAGCTGGTACTCTCTTTCCCAGAGTTTTGGTGGACCGGTCTCGGTCCGGATGAGAGGGTCAAGGGAAGTATGTGCTTTGGGGAGGAAGATTTAAGAGCACCGATATAAAATAGCTGGYGAAGCAGCAGCCACACAGGCAAAGCTCAGGGTAAATGATCCTAAAGATGGTGCAGGACCCAGCAGGAAAGGCAGGTCTTCTTCTAAGGGCAGCCCTGCGGGTGGGATGTGCAGCGAGATCATTCCTCTCTGAAAAGAGACGCTGACATGGAACCAGTCTGGGAGGCGGCGGCGAGACTGATAAAAAGAGCAAAAAAACCGTGAGAGTGAGGGAAGGTTGAGGGAGGGTTTGTTTAGTCTGGAGGAGGACAAGATAACAGGCTTGTGTGTGTGAAGGGCTGCTTTGAAAAGGCAGGAGAAATTAGGAAAAAACAACTGAGTGTTTGGTTGATCAGACTTGGGAAGAGAAGGAGGGGGTGCCATTCCTTGGCTGGAGGTTTTGGGAGGAGGTAGGACAAACATCTGGGTCTACTACATCCACCCTGGTGCCGGGGGCTGGCCCGAGGGATTCCCGAGTCCTCTCCAAGCTTGGGATAAATGGGTCGAGCCACAACTCTGTTTTATCCCGAGCCTTTGGTAAGCCTGTCTCAGGTTGAGATCAATCAGGTTTCATCACCCTTTTCTGATGGACTGGTCTTACTGGCACCTCTAGTCAGGGCACTGGTTGGGCTCCTGTTAATGGATGCTTTGGGGGGGCCCTGGCTGGGGCTGTGCTGGGGCATCCGCGTTGGGATCCCTCCTTGGATCCCGCAGCTGGAGCATCCATACCCAGAGGGTGTTGGGAACAGGACAGAGAAAGGGACAGCGCGGGGGATGCTGGGTCCTGCCTCGAGTCAGAGGGAAGGATATGGTGAAGCCATCACATTTCTATCAGTAGAGGGGCTCCAGACGTTGTGGTGTGCTTGGCAGGGCTGGCAGCGAGCTGGACTTAAGGATGATCCCAGGGGGGACATCCTCCATGAGCCATCATCCCTCATCGTCACCAGGGATCAGAGAAGCGCAGGCAGCCCCCGCGGCTGGAGGGGATGCGAAAGCATCAGTGGGAAAACATCACGTCTGGCTGTGGTCTGGCCAGATCTCTTGGTCAAACCCAGGCAGGCGAAGCACGTGGCTTTTCTGCCAGCAGACAAGAAAATCACGCGCCCGCTCTTTGCAGCCGAATATGGCAGGGTTAGAGCTGCCGGGGTGCGCCCCAGGGGTGGATAAATGGGCTGTGCAATGGGAGGAAAACTGGCCGGACCGCCCACTCGCCATGCTCCCCAGGGGCTGCCTTCATCCGGCAGAGAAAGCCCAGCTACCTGGCTCAGGAGGAACCTGCCTCGTCTCTCTGACCTGCCCATTTTCCCTGAATCCTTAAGGATATTTTCTGTCGCGCAGGAGAAATCTCRGCAGAGCTTTGCCCCATCCCTGCCATTCCCAGCTCGGTTTCAGCAGCGAGATGGGATGCAGCCGCTCGTCACTGTGCAGGGATGCACCTCTGGCTGTGGACGAGACTGCCAGAGAGGCAGTACCAAAAAAAAAAAAAGCCCCAAATAAACCCTCTCCTACAAATTAACTACAAATTAAATTTGTTTCCTTTACAAAAGGATGTATTTCTTCCTTCTGACCAAGTCACAGAGGTGACCTCGTGTGCCATGATGCACTGCAGGAGGGATTGGCGTGTGCTGGTGAAGCGGCTCCCACCTGCCCTCTATCGCCACGTGCCAGGGGTAAGGCACCGCAAGACTGGAGTAAACCCAAAATTTAACTCTAATACAGCGCTGATGAACTTTCTTAAAATTATCGTTTGGCTTTTACAAACCTCCTAGCAAAAAAACYGAGCAGCTGCTGAGGAGGGAAGAACATCACAGAACTGGTGCYGAGCACTAAGGCAGTCCGCATCAGTAGGGTGAGATTATCCATCACAAACAGCAAAGTTGAGAAAATAATTCAGAATTTGGTTGAAAAATGYTTCTGTACTTTTCAAGCCATGGGGGGATCATTTTGCTCACCATTTGCTAGGACACGAGTGAAAGTCTACTAACAATTTGGGAAGCCCTTAACACTCAGGGATGCCATATCATGGCTGGGTAATTGAATTAATAACTGGGTCGCTGTTAATTACACCTGTACAGGGGCTGAGCAYGACTGAGATAACTCTTAAGTTTTTGACAGTGGGAATAGGGGGCAGAGAGTGTCAGYAGTGATGTACCAATAGCTCCTTCCCAAGGGGCTCAAAGTTTTGCTGACTCTCCTAAGTGATCTTGATGGTATGGATGTCTAGGACCAGGGTGATCGAGCAAAGGCCAGGTGCCAGCGATGGACACCCAAGAGGGCCCTAAGGAGCCATACCCATCATATTGAAGGAGGAAAAAGAAAGGGTCAGCTTCTCTTGGCTCTGAAAGCGGGAGTACCTGCCTTCCGTGCGATTGATTTGTTGGAACTGAAACGTGAGCAACAAAATCAATTACTTGAACTCAAATTAAGGAGTTACTACAGAAAATATGATTTTTAGGAACCCACAAATTTCAGCAGAGAGGTGAAAGCTGCTGCGCTGCTTGTGCAAAGGGTGCCAGGAGAGTCACAGCCCTGTGCTCTCCCTTCGGTCTCCATTCCCCGTGCTCAGTGCTGTGCTGGACCCAGATGCTCTTAAGACCCAGTTTCAAGTTAATTTGTGCTTGTAAGCCACCTTACGAGTTGATTTTAATGTTTTTCTGGATATAGTAAAACCACAACTACCCCTGACAGTATCAGCCTTTGTGTGCCAAGGCTCAGCAGCTCCCTCGAGCTATGCCACCCCTCACGGGGACCCTCATGCCCAGGGGACTGGGGAGATGCCGTGGGGTTGTGCAGGGACTGGAGCATCTCTCATGCCGGGAGAGGCACAAACTGACCCGGAGGAAACTCCACCTGCACCCGGTGAGGGGAGAACAGCACTGCAACGGCACAAACAGTGCCCGGTTTCCTTTTTCCCCCACGTGCTTTTAAAGTTTTTTATTTATCCTACTCTCGACGGGAAAGCGGGTCAGCAAAGGGCAGAGCATTTCACATCCACCCCAGCAGATGTTGCTTTCGCAGCCGCCGCGGCAAAGGATGCTTCCCTACCGCTGGTGGGATTTCTGCCGGAGTTCAGGGTACGCTTTTCCCCCTCCTCTGCGATGAATTTCTGCGTTAGAGGCTGGCAGGGCGTCAGGACATCCAGCAGTGATTCAGACGCGGTTTAGAAGCGCATCACATACCACAGCGATCTGTCATTCCCACGTAACAGGGCAACATTACACACGCCGGGGAGCATCCGAGCAGGGGCTCTTTCTGGGCTGACCAGCGGTTGGAGTGATTCAGCGGCAGGAAACACCCAGACAAAAGGCTCTCCCCGCTGCAAGGCTACGGCAGCGCCGGAGCCGACGCTTTCCCAAGCCCTAGATACAGCTCTGAAATGGATTTTAGGGTGCACCTCGGCACGCCGCCTCCCCACCGACACAACATCCCCGTTTCCTTTCGTACCCTCTGCGGGGGAAAAGCTCGCTTTCCTCCGGCCCAGAGCACGGCTCTGCAGCGGGTGTGAGCCCTCCTGGTACAGACGTACCAGGTATCACCGTGCGGGGAAGGGGAGGGAGGATGCTCTTCTGGCAGCTACAAGCCATCAGATGAACTCAGCTGCCAGGAACTGCACCACGAGTTGCGAAATCCTCATTTTCCTAAAACATAAAGCCGCTTACCAAAGGACACATGTTCTTGACTCCCCGTTTGTCAACCCCTGCTGAGTGATTCAAAGGAAGCGTAAGACCGTGACTAAGAAAATGCGGTCAAAAGAATGAAGAGACTGCCCGCTCTGCAAAGGAGAAAGGTCAGCTCCAGCGGGTGGGACTCCGCCGTCCCAGGGAACGCTCCTGCACGTGTCCGCAGCCCGAACCGTGGCACCGCGGCCCCGAAACACACCGGGCAGGGACCTGGCACGGGGATTTGGGATGCTCTCAGCGCAGGAGAGCGGGATGTTTAAAAGGGAGTACACCCATTTGGTTAGGGATGGGATGTTACTGCTGAAATCCTGTTGTCCAGTCTTACATTGTCAGTAAAAGCCATTACAGATTTATAAAAAATATCCAGGTATCTGCAAAAACCTTCCCAAGACACCCGGCGTACTGCTGTTAGCCACCTTGCTCTCCAGGCAGCTGCAGCAGGTAGGGCTTACTTCTTCAGTCTCTTGCTTCGTGCGATTGCACGATTTGCCAAACCGTTTCTGAAAGCAAAAGGGGAAAGCATTTTCTTCCCTACATCAGTAAAGAAYACATTTTTTCAGTCCAGAAATGACTATTTCTACACAAAAAAAATACTCACCGTAAACCAATGTGGAGAGCTCAATGCACGTCCTCCAACGCAAGATTAAAAAATAATTAGATCATATATCTAACTGCACAGATTTACTACGCAGGATGACACATATACTATGTAGTGTTTGCCCAAGATTTTTTAAATCCAATATATAACTTAATAGCTGAAAACCAAAATGAGTGATTCAGTGCCGACTTTAAAAATGAGAAATGGACTTTAGAAGCACTTAYGAAGAATCTAAAGCACATTTATCCTTCATGGGACAGCAAATGGCTGGCTGTTCCTAAAAAGAAGTGGGACGTAGCTGAGAGTACGCAAGCACTTGCCCTGGGCTTACCTCTGKTTTTTTGTTAGGCTCACAGGACTATTAACAGTAGTTCCCACTGAGTAAAGATTTGGGGGTAAAACAGGCTTACCACTTAAATCCCAACCTGGGATGGCTTTGGTGGCACTCCTCCCTATAGCCGAGCGCCGCGTTTTAAATTCTGTAGTGAAAGGAAGACTGCAGAGGCAGGCTCCTGATCGTTCATCCCGCGGTGCAAGCCCTTGAAGTCACTGTGTGAAAACCTTCAGCTCAGTAGTACTTAACAGAACCAAACCAGGACAAGTGTGAGATGGCGCTCAGAGAAACCAACACTATGGTACTATATAAACCCCCGGGTTCCTCAGCCTGTGGAACAGTGGGTGCCATCCTGGTCCTTCCTTTCACCCCCCTCCGAAAGAACAGACCACGTTACTGAGAACTTCCATACAAGGATCTAAGTAGATCTGAAAACCACAGTAAGACAAGAGGTGACGGAGGCTGCGGATTAGAAGTGGCACAGAAATGCACGGGGAGCAGCCGACTGGTCCATTCCCATACAGGAACGGGGGAAAAGCATCACATAAAGGTCAAGAGGCTGCAGGTCCACAGGGTCCTGCAACTGCTCTTAGTCCATGGAAAAAAGTGTGGAAATTCTCACTCCTCTTGCACTGTTTTCTAGTCCTCCATGCTTGGTCACCATTGGAGCTACAATAGAAGGCTGAGGGAAGTTCTAGTCTGACAAAAATACTTTCAAATTCTCTTGCAGAGAATTTTCCTGTAAGTGTATGGAGTTCATGAATCTGAGTAGGCAAATGGTACTGTACTGGGAGGGAAGCATCACCTGAGAACTAGAATGGATTTTAACCACCTATGTGGATAAAGATGTACTCGTTAAAAGAAGGACAATCATCAGTGAAGAAATAAGCAAAATCAAAGTAGTCTAAATGTTATTTCATTGCCTTCTCTAAGCATATGGTTATCTACTTCCACTGAAGCCCTCTCCTTTTTTGAAGGTCTATATGTTACAGGTGATGATAACCTGCTMACAGCTCACCCACCTCAAAGCTCAGCAGCATTACCAGGAGTTTATTACAAGTCTTGCTCCACGCGTACAGTGCTGCTGAATGACGTTTCTCGCTCCTGCTGCTGTACAATTTGCACACAGACTTGTCTACGCACTGGGTTTACCTACCTGAAGGTATTGCGTTTAGAGAACAACCACCCAGCAACACAAAATTAGGGTGAATTTTACTTCTGGGCTTTAAACATTATTCCAGAATACACAGCATAAGTGTTGTAGTCTCTTTTTAACCCATAACTTGTACTTGGCAAAAGTAAGTAGGAAAAGAAAAAACAAACTTCTTTTTATTTTATTTTTCACTTTTTGAAAGCATTTTACACAGGTTTTGATCTTCAGAATACCTTGGAATCAGTAGAAAAAACTAACTAACAGTTTGTCTTTACAATAGAAACCTTTCAGGAGTCAAAATTGAGACTAAAAAAATACATGCAAAACATACTCCTTTCAAAACACAACTTGAAACAAAGCACCAAACTACACAAATATGCAGAATGAAACAGCATTTAACATCACAGAAGTAGTCTTCGTAAAAGGTGTAAAAGTCACCTATTCACTAGGCACTGTTCACTTGTTTAAACAGAAGAGACAATAAAAATATTGTCCACAAACTTGCAATTTCAACTCAAAGGCTGTAGCTAGAAATTCCTCTACATGTCATGCTTTAATAGCGACCTGAAAGAAGAAACAAAATATACACACTGTTAGACTTCCAAGGATTGACAGATTTTTAAGATTTCTGTCTAAATTCACTGCCACCCCTCAAATCCACCTCGACTTCGAGAGCCTTATGATTTGTCCATGACGAAGTCCAGCAGTCAGTGCAGTTCTGCCAGCCAGTTGCTCTGTGYAGGAAAACCCCAATTCCCGTCATACGCCCAGGGCTGATGTAACTGTCCCGCGGTGGCCAGTTCCCCAGGTATCAGTAAAAGCAGTTACACTTGTTTTCATTTGGACACAAAGGGTAAACATGAGAACACAACCTGTTCATTCACTCTGTGTCCATCACAAAGGGAGTATGCTAGGAATGCTATTGGGTTTTATTAAGTTTCTGCCATCAGAATGCAGCTTTATCTTCCATGCAAAGAAGCAATTCAGAAAAAAAAAGCACTATTTGGACCTCAGATGAAGTTAACCACCTCTTTAACAAGTKATGTTGGGAAATTTAGTTTCAGTGTTAGAATGTATGAGGCTTGGGAATTCRGCCTTGCTGTCCTAGAGGTAACCAAACTGTCAGCATACTACAAACTCCTGTTTTAACAGGGTTTCGGAGAAAGAAATGGTACCACAGACTTTTAACAAGTGGTATTACCTAGTTTATTTTTTTGCAAACTAAATATTTGCTCTGTCCTCAAGGTTGCCAGTTGCTCAATGAAACACTGCAGGGAACTGCGGTTCAAAAAAAATAACCACACTGAAGTCGARTAGTTCTTTATGAACGCAAAACCTCAAAAGAAGTTTGGCAAAGTGGAAATTTGCTTTTGATATGCAAGCTCTAAGACTACTTACGAGGTGAATAGGATCGAGATCTGGATCGAGATCTGTAGCCCCCTCGGCTGTAATATGGGGATGGTGATCTCCTCCTGTCAAAGAGGGCAACAGAAACAATCCCTTMGTTAAAGCCTGCGGCAGATGAGTGGCAGCAGCTTGATGTGGGTACCGCTAACCTGATCCTGGTATCATTAGTGTACTTGGGAAAGCTAACAAGCACATAAAGARCTGATCACATTTCTACTGGATAACAAAGCAAAGATGTGAGTTTTCTTAATACTCTTTTTATTACCGGGTCAGAGTAATACTACTTTGGACTCATAAAAGACATGTAAGCTCTCTTGCATTCAGAGTTTGACTACATGTGATTTTAGCGTTTCAAGCCAAGAGCATCCCAAACAAGCAGTCTAAGCCAAATCATACCTTAACTTTTAATCTAAATTACTTGTTTTGAGATGAAGGGTTGATTTGAGTAGCAGTCACTGCTACAACCGAACTCACCCCCATACCCCTCCAATCCAGGCACTCCCAAGTTTTGCGTTTCCTTGCCTAGTTCCACTAACAGCCTAATAAAAAAAAAAAAAAAATCCCCAAACATTCAGGACATTAACTTCTTGGCATAAATCKCAAGTTTTTCCTAGGCAAAGTTGCACTAACCTGTCCCTATACTAACCTCACCCCTTCACATAGCGACGAGGGAACCTTTGAAATGAATTGCACTGCTCACTGAAGAGCTGCAAGTACTCAGCATCCACCCAGTTTCTGTTCATGTGTTTAAAGAGATCCTGGACTTGATTCATAGAATACTAAAAAAATACCATGTATAAGAATATTTCCACTGTTGCCCAGACACTGAAAGCTTTCCTATCATACCTGTAAAACTGATCCCTGTCTTGAACAGCTCTCCATCCTCCTCCTCCTCCGCCACCACCTCCTCTGTAAATATAAAAGCAGAACCACTTTTTATTTATTTTTGAAATTTTCAAAAGTTCATCGTACAAGCAAAAAGCATCATCAAGCATGAGAAAATGGTGTGAAGACAAGAAAACATTGGTTCCTACACTGGATAATGCTAAATTACTTCACTACGTTCATTTTTATGTATTCCCGGAATGAGCTGGCTAAACTGGGTGTCAAGGAACAGTTAAAGAGGATTCRTGTTCCAGCTCGCCAACAAGCAGCAATTTAAGATCAGTACACAGCCTTCGCTTCTAAGGCCATTTATATTCTCAGATGCTTACCCACTTGAGGCAAGCAATTTTATTTTTTTTTTTTTAAAGTAGCGAGATCAATTCATTGTCCTGAGGAAAAAGTTGATTCCAAGGTGGAAGCAGGGGAAAAACCCTTACATTTTAACACTTCACAATCATGTTTAAACAAGGGCATTTAAGAACTGTGGTACAACTTTGCCATATATAGAAGCTGCCTAGAACTGAAACAATACATTATAGTATTTAACAATATTAAGTGGTTGGGCTGGTACCTCCACAGATTTAGATACAGCAAAGCATTACCAGAAGGAGACAAATCAAGTCTGGATTATGGAACAGTCACTGCCACAGATGTCTCACAGCAGCTCAAAAAGGCCATAAGTCACACGAAGGACAAAGAACCCCCAAAACATGACACACTTTCAATCAGCAGGTGTCCTTTTTTAATTTTTAGTCTTCTCCCTTTGGTAGCTAGCCAGTGTGCAAGTTGGGATTTTAAGGTTTTTCTTTAGTTTACACATACTTTTCCAGACAAGATTAAGCATCCCATGGCAGTGAGGAGAAATGAAAGTTTTAACATGACAATTCCCATCTGAAATTGTATTTCCCTTAAGGCTTCACTGCACAGAGGGCAAGGAAGGGAAAGATGCAAAGTAATTGTTACCAATTTATTTTCTAGGGTGGAGTACTAGTATGCAACGCTCTACTGCATCTTTAACAATTCAACTTTCCCCTCCTCAAGGAAGCACTCACGACATACGTAACACTTCCCTCTCCCTCAAACGACCAATATCTCTGCTGAATGAGGAAGAAGGTATCTAACCTGGGCAGATCATTATGTTTTTAAAGTAGGCACACACAAACTATTTGTGGCTTACTTTCATCCTTTCAATATCTACTATGAAAAGACATTATAAAGGTTCTGCAGTGAGCTTTAMAACACTGGATGGGKTTTTTTTTTTAAGATAGGAAATCACCCTTGCTGGAATTGTCTGTATTCTGAATATTTCCACCCAAAAGCCCTAGTTCACAAGAGACCCAGAATGGGAGAGTGTGTAGGAAGGTCAGAACATTGCCCAGCACGACTGCCTCAAASGGCTGGACCAAAGCATGGCCATAAATTCTGGTATGCTACAGGCAGACTAGTACACTATGTAGTCATCTTCTCACATCACTTCTCACTAGTCTGCTCTTCATCTAATGCATGTACTCTTCTTTATGTTCAGTCACTATCACAGCCTGCAACTATTCTCACTAGCATGCACCCAGAACTGACATAACTGGTAACATTTTACAAACATCTGAGCCGCTGTTCACTATCAGCAATGAAAAAGGTAACACTTAAGCACTAAAGACTTGGGGTCATGCCACAGTCTAAACAAAGAATAAATYACATTTTAAGAACATGCAAGCAACACACAACAGATGTCAAGGGCAACCAGTAGACCCTGACTGACCCTTTATGAAAGAATAAGGAAATCTGTACTATGGAGAAGTACAAGAAGAAAGACYGATGGTGTAAAACTCTTACCAAACACTGCATAGCCCCACATCTTTTGCTGGTCCTTAGGTGCCCTTGCCATTTTGATAGGTTTACATCAGAACCTCATATAAAAATGGAAAGTGGGAGAAGCAAGCCAGAAGTACCACCTAACAGACTGCTTAGCAGGCTATGTTGCAAGTCTTTTCTGTTCCCCAACACTTTGGCGAACTGCTTYTGTTACTTTACCCACTAGATTTCAGTTAATTACTTTTAGTACATTAAGTGAGATGAGGTTATGTTAACTATCSCAAGCAAGTTTTTGTATCTTGTGCTCTGGAACAAACTGGAAGTTTAGTCAAAGAACCATCTACCACATATGAAAGCCTACACACAAGTGCTGGCAAAGTGAAACCCAACACGCCTTGGTTCTTGTATGCTCAGYATCAACTTCAGATGTTAGCTGCTACAGTTCTCCAAAATGTTCAAACCACYGATGTTTCAAGAAAATGGCTTGTTAGAGGCAGAGAAGTACCCTAATAACTGCTTCCCAGAAATGCGAGCGGAACACTTCTGCCTCATGTGTTCACTGTGATGATGCAGAGCACCTTGATCCCCTCCCTGTCCACAGCGGCATTTAAGCACTGCAGAAGCGAGGCACCTGGTTTCAGTGCCAACAGCAAGGCACGGAGGGGAGAAACAGACTGGAAGCAATGCTAACAGCCCGGGAAGGAGAGAAAGCGGCTGAAAGTAGTAGGAGGGGAAGGAAGAGATAGCTGCCCTCAGTCACCRACAGTGACCATACAGCTATCAATATAAGTATAAAGATGGTATTTTCTTCTACACCTAGAAAGCAACAGAAGAGTACACTGAAAGTTAAGATCACAGAATTTATTATTTCCTTTGTCTTTGAGCTATGGTGTGATAATGCCATTTGAATTCATGTATTTCCATGAATACATGGTTGCCATCAGGGAACAATCATAAATGCATCAGCAATGGGTGGATTTAAGCTTTGCAAACCACTTAGGAAGTACTACCATAGAATTCCGCAACTACAGGAACATTTGGTAATTGCAGACTCTTATCTTTGTGTCCAACTAAATAGTGTCCCAGAAATTGTGAAGATTTCACAGGCAACAAGTCTTGTTGGCAGTCTTAACGGAAAATGCAGAAGACAAACTTGCTCTATCACCAAAAACAATCACATACCGACCATGTTTTCAATAGATTTTGTATCAACTTTACTAGCCCTCTAACAATGTATATTCCCATCTGAATTTCACCTCTTTCAGCTGACTACTATGCTGTCRAACACGTAAGTTTAGACTGAAGACAGACAGAAATAGGAGGTGTGAGTTCTTCAAGTAAAACACACATCCAACCCAACAGAGTATGTTAAAAGAGCTTTTTTATGCACCTGTCCAATACAGAACAAGTAACGTTCCAATCCCTGATTCTTTATTTTTGGCAACATTTGAGGTGCCATAATTATTAGTAGGGGATACTGGTGACCACTGAAACTTTCCACTTTTTGTCTACTATATTATGCTCAAAATTTAAGTTGGCACTGTAATACCAACTCAAACATTAGATCTGCACCTGTATTCCCACCATTTCAATGCTAACAGATGAACCAACAAAAGATTCTTTTAAAGTGAAAGTATAAAGAACATACATACTTTGTTTTTCAAAACTTAATGCAGATTAAGCTTAAACATCACAACGTATTTCTCAATCTGACCAATCTGATTTGTACTCAGCAGTCATTTTGGTAAAGATTTCATATAAGATTCCAGAATGACAGTGGGTGCAAAAGTATTTTGGCACACACATATAGGATGAACTGCTTAACTTATATAGGTAGAAAAGTAGATGAGAAAGCARTTTAAAAAGCAGTCGAATATTACAAACATTGCCTCACCTGTATGATCTGCTGTAATAGTCACGATCATCATACCCTCTATCATACCCTCTGTCATAGTAATCTCGTCGTCGTGAGCTGCCACTAGAAGTAGTGAAAGAGAATTACATTTAATAAAATTTAAAACGTTAATATTGTTTGCAGTGCTTTTCAGTAGGYTTGCACGCAGTCAAGTATACACTATTTTAACGGGGTTATATTATTACCTCGCGCCCTCACAGTTTAAATGATTGTGAGCACTCCTACTTTCCCACCAGTGYAGATGGGAACAGAACTACTTAAATAATTGCTTTTTAAAATGCTTGAACTTTAGGACAGCTACTTTCCTCCTTGGTCTGAAACCTCTTAACCTTTTGATATCACAGCCACATGAGAAATTCCATTCTGTGACAACTCTTCATTCACCTTTAACTCTCAGAAAGCTCCTTTTGGAAGAACCTTCCCATTAAAAAAATAAACTGCAGTCTCAACACATCATCAACTACATAACCACCAGTACCGTAAGCTGAAAGTCTTGGGAAAACAACTGGGAAATTACTTGGGAAAACAATTTACATTCTTGGCAACTTTAAGTCAAAAGTGTACTCTGTGGATAGGGCAAACTGTACCTCAGAGCTGCTCAACTAGTATTTGTTAATTCACTCTTGAAAACTTGAGCTTGTAAAAGACATTAATATTTGAAGGTACATAGGACAACAACTTAAAATAATTTAGAAACTGTCAAAAAAATCTTACTGTAGACTTATTTAAATGTTTAGATACCCTATGTCTGGGCTGCGCAACTAAGGCACACAGGTTTCTGCTCACTGTGGCTGTCCAYATGTAGTCTTTTTTTTTTTTAAATTCTGAAGAGCCTCCTTTATCAGTTGAGTTTTTTGTTTTCAGCAGCTTTGCCAAATAACCACATCAGTGTTAGCACAGCTCTTGCTAAGGAGACTTTTTTTTTTTAAAAAAAATGTAATTAGGCATCAACAGTGATTTTTGTATCTTAGTTTCTAGTACTGAAACATCCACATACTGTACGGCACACAAGTCAGAAGCAAGGGAACAGCTTTCAGAGCACTGCGTTAATGCAAAAGCCTGATAAACTAGGAAAAACACAGAATCAGGTCTCTTAGAGGGGATACAGAACAGTTTTTAACAAACTACAAGACAGTTAATCCTATCYGCACTGGTTTGGAAAAAACCACACACAGGTAACTTACTAAGTGGGTCTTCCCATATAGATTCCAGGGGTAGGTGTGTGAGGTCTTTTTGTTATGGAGAAGTCTACCCGGATCCTTCTTCCATCCAGCTCCATTCCATTGGCACGTTCCTTTGCCTGAGAAGGGTGATAAAATACAATTAGCTCCAAGTATGAACTTTATTACCAACACAAGTTTCTAACCACTGCTTCATGTATCAAGAGAAGTCCTAAAATGGCTCAGTTAGGATGCACGTCCAAGTTTCACTTACGCCTTATAYGTAACACCGAACCTAAACTCTAAGACATTCTAGGCCAGCTGGATATAAGCTTCAGTGATGATTTAAAATGTTACTTATATTGCATAAAAAGCCTAAAAGGATTTAAAATTTAACAATTGTTTCAGTACCTCTGTTTAAGAGGTTCCTCAATTAAGAGGAACCTTTGAACATGCTTATGTAGGGAGATGTAACTACTCCCAACATGCAACGTGAAGCAAAGCATTTAGAAGGTAACAGAAGAGCAGTGTTATGCTAAGTTTTTTTCCCTCCAATACATCCTCAAAACCTGCCATAACCTTGAATATAGTAATATCTGAGTCATATGTAAATCTGAAGTAAAAAAACCAAACCCACTGTTTTTTCTGTCAAGTAGCAAGACGTACATCCAAAGCTCCAACCTAACATGGAAGTCTTCATGCCAAATTTGGAAAAGAAGACACTAGAGACTTTAAGTAGTTGAATTTATGCAGAATATAAGCCTAGTTACAGCCCATAAGCACACTGCTCCCTAAGGGCTGGCCTAAGTGTAGAATTCGATACCTGGCGAGTATAGAATTCCCTGTTCATTCTGTAGCACTTGTAAGCACAAATCCTGTCATTTGTTATATGGTATTGACACTGCTTCAAACTACTGAATCCCTTAGGGTTTCCCATGGACATCTGCAGGGACCAGGAAGCCACTGTCCATTTGCCTGGCCTTTTATTTTCAGAAGATTCCCCCCCCGTCTGCCCTCCCCCTTTCAGACTGAAGCGCTAGAAGTCAGCAGAATGCATGCTAGCGCTCCTACAGAGAGCTCTGAAATGGCCGTCTGGTCCACTCTGAACATGCCCGTTATTAAACATCAGATCGCATGTGGAGTTAGGAAGGAACTCTCATCTCAGAATTAAAACAGAGAGCCTATGTTTCTATTTTATTTTCTTGTTGGCATAGTTTGCACTATGGCTAGCCCGAAGTTTGCTTTTGTGAATTACACAACAGCTCAGCCTGCACAGGGACTCATGCCTCTGCACTCTCTCCTCTGGTACACAGTAGGTAGGCATCTTTTGAACTAACACTCTGACATTTATTATGAGGTGCCAAGTATTTTTTAGGCCCTGAGAAGCCAGGGAAGAGAAGATACTGTGGACTAGCTTGCATTATGGTTATTTCATATAGTTAAAAGGAATTAATGTTAAAGGCTCCTATACCATTTTAAAGGTCAAACAGTGAGTTTCCCTAGGCTATATCCTGCATCAGAGAATACATCCCAGCAACTGAGAACACAGCAATCATGCTATACATTCTGTACCCCAACCTACTTCCTTAGCATCCTCAACATTTTCGAAGTACACAAATGCAAATCCTCTTGAACGCCGAGACTGCTGATCATACACAATGGAAACATCAGCAATTGGACCATACTTGGAGAAGACTTCTCTCAGATCTCTTTCTGTGGTGTACAGACTCAATCCAAACACGCCAAGACAACAATTTGGGTCAGGATTTGCCTAAAAGGAGGCATAGATAGATAGATGTTAGAATAAAATTGCTTGTATTTGCAGTACAAGGTATTWCACAAGTTGTGAGTATCAGAGCTTCAAGCCAAAACAAAAAAAGATGGTGCTGAGATTCAGGTTGGGTTAACTTGCTAACAGACACTATTACAATCAAACCTACAGATACACAAGCCTCCTTTCACAAAAATACTTTGCATTTCTCAGAGTACTGTACAAACTACCATAACAGCACATAAGAGGTACTGTATTTAAAAAGTTTTCCCTCCAAAGGCTGGCTGATGACTGTTGAATGTGGAGAGATGTATACACACACACACAGGCCTGGCTCTCATCATCATTTGTGTTAGTTATCACTTCCCCCCCCTACTTCAGTACAAACCACACTGTGCTCAGCCACCTGAACCTGTAAAGCAGCTAAAAGCAAGCTGGTTTGCATGTTCATTTAATAAAGACACCATCAAAACAGCTTTTAATGAAATGTTTTAGTTTTCCAGGCTTTTAAAGAAAAGCACAAATGTTTCTCCCTCCTAATTCTACCCCCATCCTTCGCTGCATACATTCGCTCATTTATTACAATAGGTATAGTGACAACAGCCTGCACCAGTAGCACTTCCAAAGGCATCTGTTAAAAACCAGACAAACAAACAAGAMACCCCCACCCCACAATCCTAAGCAAATTTATGGAGATCCACGGCTTATCAAAAGCCAAATGACAATTAACCTCAACAATATCTTTTAAATAGACCTGAGTGGAAGCAAAATGTTTTTCTGGAAAACCCCAATTAATCGAGTGATTTCAGGATGTATTCAGGACTATGTATGAGTCATCTACTTCTGTAACAGACATACCCTGTTTCCAATATGACGTCTGCGAGTAGACATGGGTGAATGGCTGTGACTGTGTCGTCGCCGATAATCCCGACTGTAAGACCTACTTCTGGATCTCCTGTGAGAGCGGGAACGAGAGCGTGATCTTGTGTAGTGTCTACGGGAACTCCTCCTTGATCTAGATCTGAGGGAAAAAAAAAGGTACGGTGTTGGATTTGTTTGGTTTTTCTAACTCTTCAAAAATACGTCAGACATTCACAAACAAAAAGCCCAAATAACCATTTTCTAAGAACATGCAGTACCACATGATTCAGCTAGAATCAATTTAGTCACTACTCTCAAGGACTGTGTGCTAAATCTTTACAAATAGATTACTGTAGATGCTCTCAGAGCATTTCTACTGCAGAACAGGAACTTCAACTGCATTTTAGTTAGCTTTTAATTCCCCAATAGCTTKTAACTTTCTCTAACAGGGCTGTCTTGGTTTGACACAGTATATGCTTAGAATATTCACAGCATTTACAGTAGCATTTAAGTAAAAATAGCTGGGGGGGGCTTTCTTTTATTTCTTTTAAAGACTTAACAGAAAAAGGGAACAGGAGAAAATATGACAATATAAAGCATGCACGATTGCAGAAGTGCACATTGCTGTTTATTCTAGCACTCAGAATAGCACTGCTTTCAGTGACACTGAAAAGCAAATACACTTTACACAGTGCATMATTACAAGCACAGAAGTGTGGCAAATGCCCCTGAAACAAAGCTTAACACAACTGAAGAAAGTAAGCTGTAGTAGTCTTATTCATCTTCTAGTATTTCAACAGTTATTTAACATTAGCTGTTCATGAATGTTTACACGTTCACACTTCAAGTRTATTTAGGCAAACGTGCAACTGCTCACTGATTTCAGCCCAGGCCTCCTCAGAACAGGTCCACAAATGTTTTCTGACAGCACCAGGTCTGTGGAGATGAGGTTCTGAAACASTTCAATTCCTTCTACTAAACCCTCAGCCCTCCCAACACAGACAACCTTAGTTGAAAAGCTGGGCAGCCACTTAAACGGGAGTATTACACCTGAGCTTGGCCTGCTGATGGCAGTCACTGAATAATCTGCATTCCACACAACTACAAAGAAAATCACTGCAAGGCTAAGAAGTGCAATAAGCAGTTTAATATTCAAAGGCTCTTACTCATAAATTGTTAATCTTCAGACTCTTGTTTGTGTCTTAAATGTCCTTCCTCTAGYTTGCAGAAGCCAAGGTAGCAAGTACTGACCGAGACCATAAGCTACCATCACTGTACAACCATGTTTCACACCACCACTACGCTGGCATGAATGAAGCTCTTAATCTGAACCTGYTTTTACTCCTGAGCATTTAACAGCTTCTTCCACAGTCAGGATTTCTCACTAGGTAAGTGTCACCAGACAGCCAAACTGCACAATATACATACTGTACATTACAGGCCTCCTTAAAAAAAAGCCTGCCATCTTGTCAGAAGTGAGCCAGCTAAGTTCTGTCTTCCTCAACTTGAAGCATGTATACCTGTCCAGGAGAAATTACTTCAGCGTGTCCCACTACAACACTTCTAACTATGTATTTAGAAAGAATAAATTATTTTTGGCAACAGAAGGTAAAAAAAGAGAGAACTTTCCTGACGCAGGGAAGACAGTAAAGACAGACAGAAATAGTAATAATAATAAAAAAAGTTCAACACATGCACACAGCCACATTTCAACCGCTGACATAGGAAAAAAAAAAAAAAAAAAAGGCAAACACAGAACGGATGTTCCAGGTAACAGACTGCACCCATTACACTGAACAAGAGCTGGACACTTCTAAACCAGGCAATCCATTATGTGAGAGAACAAGGCTGATTTTAAAYAGGCACTGCTTATATTGCTGCCTTAAATGTCATACTGCCATTATTATCCTTTGCTGCAAAGCYACCACAGCTGAAAATCCTACTCCTTCGTTAAGAATTGTTTAGACTTCACAGAGTCAGCCAAAGATAACAAGCTTGCTATGCTGCTGATCAAAGCTTCAATGAAAGCAGATTTTTAAATCAAATATATTCACAACCCAACTGATAAATACACCAGGACACAGATTTGTTCCCAAATCAAAGTTTAATTTATAAAGCTGGTAACTCAAAAATACATTTGCAACAGGAACTGCCAAGAAATATGAAAGTTCTCACAAGGTTATTTCTCTGCTGAGAGCCAGAGTTAGATGACCTGCTCGTGATCACATCCAAACGTGTGACGGCACTGAAAACAGATATAAGYATGTTGGTTCTAAATATTTGCCTTGACACAATTCTGCCCAAATCTGCTAAAGAACACATTCTAACTCTGCAATGTACTTCCAGTATTTCCAGCCATAGGCATTTTCAAGACAGCTGTTAAATGCTCAGGAAGCTGTGGTAGTCATAAGCTTCTACTTTTGTTCATCAAAAAGTCAAYTGCCAGGATATTATTTAAAGGGTGATTTAGTGTAAGAGTAAACGATTTGCCAGGTTTCCTGTAAATTCTAGATCTTGTGTTTGCTTCTTCCAGCATTTTATACAATTTCTGATTGCATTCTTATACAGTATTATGGTTATTCTGCAAGTGAGAAACACGGTGCTTTAAAAAGTATGGAATCCCTAGGGGTTATGGATTAAGGTGCTGAAGGACATGCTGGGCTGGGTCCTGACTCGCTTGTTATTTTAAAATTAAAAGGTTCCACAAAGGTGGTGTGCAKTCTCCATCCCCTGAGGTTTTCAAAACCCAACTGGATAAAGTCCTGAGAACATGGTCTGAGCCTGGAACCGACTCTGCCTTGAGCAGGGTTTTGGACTGGACCTTTCCTCAGCTGCCCTATGAATCTCTCACTGCTAGCAATTCCAGAGGTCACTCCAATTTCATACTCTATAAAGTGGTATTACTCTACCAAGTATTTATTCATTTAATTTGACATATTTGTTCTTGCAGTACGGGGATTGCCAAGTGCATGATTTGACACTTGTGACTGTGCCTAAAGTACACAGAAAAAACAAGCCCATTCCTCCACTGTCAAAATTTCCCGAGTAYTTCCCTTCTCACAAAAGCCTTTCAAACTGAGCACTTTGATCGTGCAAGGAGACCTAAACACAGTATTTGATAGTGTTTTCCATCATGGGTGATTGCTAATAGCACAATGTCTTCCAGAGTTGTCATCCTTCCTCCAGCCTGACCCCCAGGCTTTGGCAAGCCTAATTCATTGCTTATACACATAAAAAGTACATTGTGAACAGCTCAACTGGAAATCCCACTGCCGAAACCCACGTTTTTTAACCTGAATGCTTACAAATGAGTAAAGGAACTATCAACACATTCATTTCTGCAGTCAGCACTCAATTATCTAGACTCTTAAGAAAAGAATGTCATTCACCCATTTACAGGTTTTGTTGCCTCTCTATTCATTCTTTATTAAATATGTACCTCTTACATGACACACCTGGTAAAGCCAATGTAAAGTGACTAGCAGTGATGTTTACAGTCTTTATTTTTAGACTATCAGCCTATTTTATGCCTCAGTTATGTCTGTTAACAGTTTCAAGTGGAATTCTGTCACTGCGCACAGCTTGTTTAGCAAATACAATAAGCAAGCTACTTTCTCCACAACTTTTTGAGAGCTTGGAAAGCTGTCTAATCTTTAAAGCTTTCCAGCCTGTCAAGTTAATATATATTTAAAAGGTCAGACAGATGTCCGTTGAAATTCACATTTATCTCTACTGCTTTTTTTTTCACRGAATATACCATTCACTACTCCAGAAATATCAGCTTCCAGTGAGAAAACGTTAATACATTAATGTGACCTAAAATGGAAAACCTGCTGATGCATGTATTTCTTTTAATGCACAGAAAAACTAACATCCAGAGTTCCTAATGCTTCATGCTCAGAAATTAGCCATTATTCTACGACTTAAAAGGCAGGCCACCTCCAAACTGCATCAGCAGAGATACAAGCTTACGTAACTGACTACCTCTTAGAAAGAGCTGCAAAAAGATCCAACCTGACACTATCTTTTCAAATCCTAAAACCACACATGCTCCTTCGTATTCAATGTCCACAGATCACCAGTTATCTCTGGAAACAGAACTGGGCTTCAGTTCACCTCTGACATAACCATCTGACTTGCGAAGAGGAGGAAGAGGTAAAAGAAAGAAACTCACCTGGATTCAGACCTGGATCTAGATTTTGACCTGGAACGCCTGGAATCCTCCTTAGATCGAGATCTTGCAGGGGTGTGTCTCCCCGACTTGCCAGACCCATGAGCACTTCCGCTTCTGGAAGCAGAACGGGATTCCTGCACGCAGATATTGAAAGCCTAATTTGTACACAATTTCTCGTTTACCTAAGGTCTGTAAACAAGCTCCAGTGAAATAAATGGTAAAAATTCATATCTATGTGTCCGGGCAGTTGGCATTAGAACTGCCTAGATTTTTAAGAAGTTTTTTTTTTTTTTTTTTTCCCTGGTAGACACTTCTTTACCCTGCATATACTTTTGCTATTAAACAGATAATGCATGCATGTTTAGCAAAATATACAGGGACACATAAACAGACTAGTAATTACTTAGCGTAGTGCTTTCAGATTCCAGATTACTTCTTATCTTAACTTCATTTTTATTCCTTTTCTTCATTCTTCCGTTTCAAATTCTGACTTCTTTCATCTTCCCCACTTCACACAAATTGCTCAATATTCTACAAGTGGGACTTCTGGTCTGATAATTAGCATGCATTCACTTTCTTTTTTTTCAAATTTCAGCTTCACTTATTCCTGAGCTTCAAATAATTCTCATTTATAAAACTTGTCAAATGGCGACTTCCGCATTTTCCTTCTTCAACATTAACCTTAATAGAAAAAGAACAGGATGAAGAATATTTAAAAACTCCAGGATAAAATCTAGTGCCAAAACTGAAACTAGAAAAAAAAATGTTTTGTGGACTTTTACTATATATGCAGTTCAAGAATTGAATCTACCAAATGCCCTACTATTTTATAAACAGATTCAGTCAATTCAGTTTAACTTACTACTAAGCAACTGAATTCGCTATTTATGCCTATATTTAATAGCAAATGCACACTGGATCAACTGAATACCTACTAATGAACTCTAGCATTAGGAAACTGAAAATACTTTGCACTGTCAGCCACGTACTTAGACAAAATCAACAAGATGTGACTTAAGTAAGGTCCCTACTGCRGCCAGAGACGACTAACTGATGCGCTTTTAGAATGCAGAAAGCACAATACAGTTGGTCCTTCAATGACTTACAATTATGTTACTTTTGGGGACGTTCTTGCAGTTTAAAGGCCTAGTTTGAAGGTTTATGAGCACACGCACACCTACGCTGCCTGCACAAGTGTGATTACATATGCAGGCTTCATGCTTCCAAGTAAATCATAATTTTCCACTGACCGAAAATGCAATTCTGTGCAAAACACTCAAACACTGTTCTGGACCAGTACCCCACCTACTCTTATTATTTACTTGTAATCTTCTCTGGTAATGACATAACCTAATTAGCATTTTAAACTTTTCTATTTTTATCAGTATAATGCTTAACTTCAGTCACATGGCTTAAACACGCGGTTTGAACACACTAGGATACTATTTATTTCAAAATATTAAGAGAAAATTTAAAATTCAGCAGAATTCTGTTTTTTCCTAAATACAATTCCAAATTTTGTCAATTCTGATCCAGAATGCTCACTAACACCACCCGAGTACCAGACTTTTCTCAAAAATCACTTGTTTTATCTTTGTAACRTCTCTTAAATCTGAACACTCAACTTAATGCGCATTCCATACTAAGCATTCAGAAATTCATTTGTTAAACCAAAATTTAATCGTGCTTAAACCACTTCCATACAACTTAAAACAAAGTTTAGCTATTTACAATTGCCTACCATACAATGCTAGGGGGACGGGACACAACTTGCAGGGTAAAGCAGGTTTTCAATTAATATCAAGAGCAACAGAAATAAAACAAAGTTGATCAAGGCCATATTCTTCTCTGGCAAAATATTTAAGGAGGTGTTCTAAACTATAGCCACCCCATATACTAACCCTGCAAAGGGCAGTGCAAATATTGAGAACTAATTTAAGTTACAAATAACAAATTTAACGTAAACCCATGACTACCATCAAAAGAAAACAATCCATGGAGATGAGTTCTGAGTTAATGTATTAATTTAGCCATAAGAAGTCTTCAACTCTTTTTAAAAGAGTTAGACAAAGCAATATTGAAGAAAGGATTAAAACCAAAACTAAGGCCGTTCTTCATCCGAGGAAAAATACTTCTGTTCACAAAACATAACACCCTTGACAGATTCAGGCTAGACAGAAGGAGCCATGTCCAAATACAGGTGGTCTAATACTGAAAAGGACMCAAGAAATGATGTGGAAACGGGACACCTAGGAGCTGAGAAGCGACTTAGGAGGAAAAAACCCTTAAGACAACTGTGTATCTAAATCAGAAAATTAAACAGCTGGCTTATCTTCATCTAGCTCCTTTGGACTTTACATTTTCCAGTTTTTAAACATCCACATTTTGCTTCCAGATCATCCTTCTTTGAAACCTTTATCTTCAGTCTATCACATTTTGCAGGATTATACCACTTCTKTATTACTTGAAGCCTCAAAGGAATTCATTGCACCTCACCTGCTCCGGATATTACTAAGAATGGTAATAACCCCTAAAATTTCATTGTTGTTACCCTCCCAACCCCCAGGAAATCCTCCCTACCTAAAATGTCAAACACCAGGAGCCTGCAACACTCCAAACTTAGTTTACGCCCCATTATACTGACRCTCATTGAGGGTTCACACAAGCCACTCCCACAGCTCACTTAAATTGGAGTTTCTACTATCTGGTTTTGTTGTTCTTAACACATTTTCTTTTTCTACTTTTTGCTCTTTCACTTTGTGAATTTTAAGTTTTTTAAAAATGCCAAAGTAGGCTCCTGTCATGACATGTGGAAGAAGAGAGTAGAAGAAACAGCCTTCTTTATCCTACCTATATTCAAACACTGCTGTTAAGCAGATCACGACTGGTGTTCACTATCAAATAACCATTTTTTTTTTTTCTAACCTTGAATTTGTGAAGTGTAGATTTTAAAAACCACCAGATCCCTTGATCTTTACCAACAGTTCTTCCCCTTCATCAGGCATTACTGGAATTCAGGTGGAAGCCCTGAAGTCCAGGCTTGTGGTTTCCAAATTATTCTTTCCATACTTTAAGCATATTTAAAACAATGTGTAATACTGTAGGGATGATATTTTTAACACATTCATAAAGATGCATTACAGCCATCCACTCTGTAAGCAGGGAATGTCACAACAGCAGGATTATTTTGGGGGCAGTAGACAGAAAAGGTTTCCATGGACAGAAGCAGCTGTAAAGTATCTAAGTGAGGACCGTGTGTTCTTTGCACTTCTGGGATCCAGTTTTCCCTCACAGGAATAGAAGTTACAGATTTCAGTTACTTAATAATGTAAGATTCAGTCAAAATTATTAGTATTTAAATCCTAAATCCCTATAAACTTACATATTTCCACTTGTTTTCMTAAAGAAAGGTGCAGCCTCACATTACACATTATCAAACCTGCAGTCAGATTTATTCAAGGTGTAATTGTGCTCAATTCTTTCAACCTCTCTACTAATGAATTTAGCAATTGATCCAACAGAAAAATAACACCTTTTGCCTCTCTTCCCCCCTGAAGCACACAATCACCAGATCAGATCACTGGGGGGGGAAGGGGTGGGAATCCACTCAGAGGGAAAGCAGAACAACCCCCCTTCCGTAAGTTTCCAGACTCCACCAAAAAAGAACGTGTTTTGAAAAAATCAAGCCAACAGATCATGAGCACGGAAGCCCAGCTTCCTCCCACCACCTCTGCCCCTCGCACTGACCCTGTGGGCTCATTCAGTGCACCATGCTGGCAGGAAACTAATCCATCAGCAAAAAGCAAACGATTTTCTGCCAGCTTAGGGTATTGAATCAGCCCACCAAAAAGTCAGATCAAGTGCCAGCTGATGGAAGAACACRGAGAATGACCTATCCTTTTGGTGGCATCAAGCTATTTGTTTCCAACCTTCTCAAACTGCTTCCTTAAACCTTCTTCCACAATTTMATAGTAAAATCAACACATGTATTTTAAAAAATGCTATGTACCTTGTAAGTAGATCTATAAATTGCACATTTATACCATTCAAGTTACTCTGACAAAAAAACAAGCAAAAAACCTGACTACCATGTTAAACAGTTTCTGATCAGACACACACCAAGTAATCACTATTGATATTAACTGATTCACAGAATGAGACTCTATTTTTTCCTTTAACTAGTCTTCTTTCCAACCCTTCCATGCCTGAATCACATGCACTTCAGTAAGCACAATTTCAATGAATGAAAACAAAACAAAAGCGACTTGGAAAAACATGGCAATTATTACAGCACATTGACAGTACTTTAAGTCCATTCCAGTATTTGAAGTATATTCCTGTATTTGAAGTACTGGTAGCATTTAATAATTTATAGTCTCTTCAGTTAAAAAAACCTTTCCGGAGTTTAATCCCACTACGGAGTACAAGCTGTAAAAGAGAATTTGACTGGGGATTTTTTTTGCTTCTTCCCCCCCCCTTTTTTTTTCTTTTTAAACTGTGACATAAGCCAGTTTAAGTTTGCGTTGCTGCTGAAATAGCAAGTCCCATTACTTGCAAAAGCACCTGGTATTTCTTCTTCATCCCCAATGCTGACATTAGGACCCGTGGCTACACAATCAAGTCAAGCCTGCAAACCAATGCAGCTGGAAATGGAATCAGAAAAAAAAAATTTCAGCTGATTTAATTCCCAGATCTGACTGACTATACAAACACTAGTACAAGGGAGAAAGCAGGAACACATTTTCAGGAGCACAATTCTTGTTGGCAGCATGGACTTGGAACAGCTTAACAGACAGTTGTAAGGTCATAGCCTAGATTATTTATCCAAACACTCTTTCTACACTTTAGCACTTCCAGCTTGAAAAAACAGAAAGCCATTGACTCGGTAAAATATAAGGCTTAAGTAAGCAAAACCCATCATAAATAACACTGGCAATAGCATTAGAAAAGCCACTCCCTGATCTTGTCTGAAATAGCAGGCTTGTAGCTCTACGKTTTTATCTTTTAGTTTTACAAACATGTACACTGCATACAACTTACCTATTTACAATTCACAAAAGTTCAGACATAACTCATTTAAGCCTTGGTGAAGACTGCCTGCACGTGATTTCTATTTTTTTTAACAGAAGTACAGAAAAGATAAAAGAAAAGCAGGTGGGACAGCAATTGCTATCCTACCACACCCTGCACAATTATGTTTCAAAAAGACTTTGCTATAAAGGTTTTAACATTTCCACTCATTCTGATTGAAAATACAACGCAGGTTGCCCCCTGGCAAACTTTACTAAACTTAGGCTACCACCTTAAATTGGTTTTCAGTCTGACTTGCACAAGAGCAACTAAATCAAATTTTTAGAAAACTAACACACAGAAATCCACCTTGAGCAAGTTAGAAGTACTACTCCCTCACTAAAAATATACCAGTTGTAAGAGTGACATTAAGACATCAATGAAAAGGTAATACTGGGGGTGGTACAGGTCTATTCTTTAATCTTTCAGCGTTCATTTCCATCTARCATTTTTAGCTTCCTGGAGACCAAATTCTTCTAACTTAACCTACCTTGAAGTAGAAACACTTATACTATTAAAGCTTATTATAGTGAATCTGAATAAGAAAAGGCCAGATTCAAAGAAAGACACTGCAAGACACTGCAATTTTGTGCTCAGAATTATGACATTCTCTTTCTTTTTTTTTGCCACCTCCAGTGAAGGTTTAAAATTTAAACTACTTATCACCTCCACAACTCCCTCTGATGCTGCAGTAAGTTAAAAAGTGAAGACTGATGCTGAAAAAAAAACCCAAACCAAAATACACTACTGACCCCTGCACTGCACTTGTCTGTTGCAGTAAAAATTAAAGACCTCAAAGGAAAACAAGACTGATTCACTAAAGAAAAACCAACTATAGGTAATCTGTATTGCAGATGTACATCACAAACGTGAAGCTTAGCAAGTCATCTACTGCGATATTAATAAAATTCCATCCAGACAGTAACACCTCGCAGTTACTATGCAGTTTAAGAGAACATCTACCGCAGGTTTCACAAAGCAAGGATATCGCCCTAGCACTGATCGCGTTCAGTTTGAGGTTTAACCCTTCAACTATTGCAATCACATTTAAATTAGACACCAAGCCAGTTGGATGCAAGGCTGCAACTACATCAAGAAGCAGAGTTAATATTTTACAAGCAAGCGCGAGAAGCAGCAAATCGGAGCTCAATTTAGAACGTAATTCACCAAAAGTGAATTGCAATGCAGCTTTGGAGAGAGCATAACAAAGGCTCAGCCTACTACCGGCTCGGGATYCTCCTTCCCTACCCCGACCTTATCTAACAGGGCTGGAGGATGGCACCAGCCGAGACCGCCGCAGCCGGGCTGCGAGCTCGGAGGGGGCTGAAGGGCCGTGCGCCCCCAGCGCTGCTGCGGGAGGCCCGGGGGAGCGCAGCCGGCCGCCCCCTGCCCGCCCGGCCCCGCCGCAGTCCGTGCCCCGCACCACGCTCGGGGCAGGGACAAGGCAGCCCCGCCGGGGAGAGATGCGCCGGCGGGGGCGCTGCGGCAGGGCCCGGGACGCGCAGCCCCGCCGCCCTCGGCCATTTTGTCCCTCTCCGGCGCGCCCGGTCACCAGCCCAAGATGGCGCCGGGCAGACTCACCATGGAGCGCGCCGGCGGGCGGGCAGCTAGAGCGTCCCCGCCGCGCGGCCCCACCGCCCTCCCGGCCGGGCCAGCCGCCATCTTCCCCCCGCCAAGCCCCGGCCCCGCCGGGCCTCCCGCGCGTCCGCCGGGGCCTCCTCACCCGCCGCGCCACGGCGGCCCCTCCCGCGGCGGCTCCGCCACCCGCTCCGCACAGGCCGCCGGACGGGGACACGGGGGCGACCGCGC
This sequence comes from Oceanodroma leucorhoa, assembly GCA_030449065.1. Taxonomy (NCBI): domain Eukaryota; kingdom Metazoa; phylum Chordata; class Aves; order Procellariiformes; genus Oceanodroma; species Oceanodroma leucorhoa. The sequence continues at coordinate 1,679,857 of JASVER010000132.1, read as the reverse complement.
CGCCCGGAGAG
>JASVER010000132.1:1574392-1669824 GCA_030449065.1 Oceanodroma leucorhoa | reverse complement strand
GCCCATGGGGGGATGTGTCAGAGCAGCTTTGGTGATGGAGGCAGTGGGGACGCAGGGCCCGGGGCTGGGTGGGTGGGCCCTGCCGTGCTCCCAGTGACCCCCTGCTCTGCTCCCACAGGGGCAGCCACCTGACGGATGTAAGTGCCACACAGCCAGGAGGAGCCAGCGAGGAGGGGCCCCATGGCTCCCGGCTGCCATCATCGAGCCCCAGCCTGCGGCCCGCAGGGTGCTGCCGGAGGGAAGCCTCAGCCTGGGCAGCCGGAGCGGGGAAGGGGTGGGGTTKATGGGGCACTGAGGAAGGCGCAGGCCTGGGTTTGGGCTGGCGCGGTACCAGCAGCTGCAGTGCTTTTCAGGATTGATTAGCATCTCATACAACAACAACAACAAAAAGGGTTTGATGTTGTTTCCAAAGAGTGCTTGGAAAATTCCTCTCTGAGGCCCTGCACGGACCCCCGGAGAGCAGGACCCTGAGTCCTACCTCATCTATTTGGGAATTTGATCTCGCTAGGAGAGGGCTGTCTGGGCTAAGGGGGATCCCTTCTTGTGTGTGGTGGCTGGAAAACCGTGTCGGAGACTGCAGAGTTGCTGGAGCAGAAGAACGACGTGATGCTGGCTGGCGTCTGCGCTTCCACCCTGGGCGGAGRGGGCGGAGGAGCTGCTGACTCTGCACTGACTGTGGCAGCAAATCTCTGTGGTGCTGCTAAGCTTGGGTTAGACTGAAGCAAACCTAAATTCCTGTTCTTGCTTTTATCTTGCTTGTTTGTGATTTAAATTGCCTTTTTTTTTTTTTTTTTTCCTGGGAGTGCCAACTTGCTGTTTCTGTCTCTTCCTGCCCAGATATCGATATGCCGGGATTTACCCAACATCGAGGTGATCACGTTCAGGTGAATGTCAGGCTGCTGGCCTTGGAGAGGGCAGGGGAAATTGCCTTCCTCATAGGGCTGTGGCTTGCCCTGGGTTTCTTAACCACCTTTCTGTGGTGATGTGTCTGAGCTGCCTGGCTCTTCGTGCCTGATTTCTCAAGCAGCAGAGATGCAGAAATGATTATTCTTCTGCTAGCTCCTCTGCACCTTTCCCTTTGCTACTYGAGAAAATAATCCCTGTTTTGAGAAGTGTTAAAACCTCTTAGGACTGTTGCTCCCTAAGTCCTATTCTGTAGTTGGGATGGGATCTTCTGGGCCTCTGTATAGGGCCAGTTTGCAGAATGCTTGTTGGACTGCTTCCTGGATCTCACAAAGCTTTTTGTTTCCGTAAGCCTCCCCCCAACACACCCGTCCTTCAACTGTCCTGGGGATCCAGGAGCCAATGCTGTCTGCGAATTTGAGCTTTTTAGCTTGGGAATCTTAAATGGGTTCTCCTTCAGTGAGTCTGAGAAACTGCTACAGAAAAGGGCGCAAGTGTGATGGGTGTTCGGGGTAAGCAAAGGCTGTTTGTCATCTTCAGCAGAGAGGAGAGCCTGCTTTTTTAATTCTTTCCTCCGTTTAAAAAGATGAAATGCTGTCTTTTTGTTTTGTGCAAAGCCATAGGCCCCTGAAYGCCCCTTGCTGTGCTGTGGCGGGGTGAGGCTCCTCTGTGAAGCTGTTGCAGGAAAGGGGGCTGGAAGGCTGCTGTGCTACAGGGGCTGCTCTGCTCTCACCTGAATGGCACAGCGAGGGAGGGAGGGGCTCGCTGGTCTCTGATCCTACGGTCTCTCTTCAGTGTGAATGGCATCTCGGACCTTGAGCCGCTGAATCAGTGCCAGAACCTGAGTGAACTCTATCTGAGGAAGAACAACATTGCAAGCCTAAATGAGCTCTTCTACCTCAAAAACCTACCCCGGCTGAGGGTCCTGTGGCTGTCTGAAAATCCCTGTTGTGGGTCGGACCCCCACCGCTACCGAATGACGGTGCTGCGTAACCTACCCAGCCTGCAGAAGCTTGATAACCAAGGTAGGTGTTTGCAGGTAAACGAACAGCCCCAAGCCATGGGCAGGGTGAACTGGGAAGTGGYGACGTGTTGGTTCCTCCTGTTAAGGCGTCCTTTGACTCTTCCTTGAGTCAGGATCTGTTAGAGGTTGAGCGTCCCCTCTGCAAGATCGAGCCCTTCTAAGCTGTTTTCTCCCTTCCCTTCCCTGCAGTGCCAGRGTTAACGCTAGCTGAGAGAGCCTCATTATAGCTGAGACAGTACCACTAATTAGTGGTTTTTTAGAGCTCTCTCCTTTGCTGTGGCCAAACAAAGATTCTGTAATTGGATCTGCTGTCGTAAAAAAAATGAGAAGCTTTTCCACCTGGTAGCAGTAATTTGGTGGCTTTTGGAGCCTTCTCCAGAGAGCATGTTTGCATCCCTCCCTGGTATCTTTCCCACTTTGAGAGACTGGTGATGGCTGCTGGCGTTCTGCACGGCTTTTACTGCAGGAGGAGGATGAAAGCAAAAGGCCAGTACAAAGGACAATTTTTGGACCAAACCCCTGCTGTATGGCTCTGCAGCAGCAGTAGTACATGCCCCGTTAGAGATGCTGTCTTTCGGGGCTCCTGGAGTTCATTGCAGCAGGGTTTTGTTTTGGCTTTTGCAGCTGTGACAGAGGAAGAACTGTCCCAGGCCCTGGTTGATGGTGAGGAGATCACAGCCCCACCAGCCAGGAGGAGCGTGGAGAACGGCTGCCCCGAGTCCACTGAATCCGGTGCTGCTGAATCCACAACAGAGACCGAGAGTGGACTGCTGAACTTCAGTCTGGAGGAGACAAAGTGAGGGCTTGCTCGTGAGCTGTTAGGATTTCTGTGCTGAACTCGCATGTAGCATGAAAGGACCCTGCCAGCCAACCCTGATATTCCGTGGGCCAGGCCTGCAGCTGGTGCAAATTCCTGTTGTTCCAGTTACCGTGGTGGAGCTGTGCTGGTTTAATAGCACTTGTGGGTCTGGTTCTGTATCTGCAAAACAGGCTCTTCTGTAGGTGGGTACTTAACTCTCAAGCGTGTCAGCTGCATGTGCAGACAGAGATGGATCCTCTCTGAAGTGTGAGCTCTAGGCCGTTCCTGCTTAGCTCTGCTTCTGCGACACGCTTTGGCACACGTCAGCGCTGTGGCACTGTGTGGTGTTCAAGTGCAGTGTTACCCGGTCTGCACTCCCAGCTAGCATCGGGCACGGGAATCTGTCATCCCAGGTGGGGCTGCGAGCAGACACCTTGTAGGAGTGTGCTCATTTACATTTTATAGCTGTGAGGCTCTTACTAYATGTGGGAGTTTTGCTTGGAGTGTTGTGGTCTGTAGGCAGTGGTGGTGTGTGARTAGATGTGCCTTGAGTCCATCAGCTAGATACTTCTTGCATGGTTGCCCATGATTAGAAAGGATTGGCCTGGCAGAGTAAGGTTCTGCCAGCTGGTCATAATAACATTTGGTCTTCTCCCCTTCTTTAGCAAAATTCGAGAGGAGCTTGGTATGAAGCCTGTTCCCAGGGATAAATTTTCCTCCTTTTCACCTCGAGAGACAGACTGCAACCGAAAGAAGAGAGTGAGTATCTTTAAAGACCAAATTGCTTTTCATCTTTAAGACATCATCCAATGTAAAGAAAGCCTGATGGGGTTTGTCCTCTTGATCTGCCTGCACATGAGCATGTGTGTCCCTTCGCTGGGGTTGTGCTAAGAACATGCGGTATTTGGGCAGCRGCTGAAATGCAGCCGGCAGGCTGTTGGCCTGGCGGACAGGACTGCTGGATTAAAAGCTTAGGTGGTTCCTCAGACTCCTCCATGGTGTAGCCTCTGATAAACCTCATGGATCTTGGCTGTTCAGCTGGGAATTGCTGTCTGCTGGGCTCAGTGCCATCACTTCAATCGGCAGGGTGAGAGCTAGAYCACGTTCTGCCTCATTCTGATATTAGTTGCCTGCGATCTCTCTTTCGTTCATGTTTTAAACGTGCTTGAGTGTATTGCTTTGCAGCACCATGAGTAGTACTGCAGGCTCTGGCCTTTGGGAAAAGAAAATATTAAACAAGGGGAGGTTCAGGTTGGATGTTAGGAAGAAGATTTTGCCTAGGACAGTTATTTAGAGAGGCTGAAGAATCTCTCACTGGAGTTTTTCAAGACGTGGTTTGACAGAGCCATGGTCTGGTATCGGTAGTAGTCCTGCATCGGTGGGATGTTGGGCTGGGGACCCTCAAGGGTTCCTTCTAGCTCGTGCTTTCGCGGKTCTACCAGCTCTTCTTCTTCCTCAGATCAGAAGGTTCCTGTCCTTTCCAATCGCATGTGGTCACGCTGGAGAGAGAGGGCGGCTGCTCTTGAATGCGCCTTTCCTTACAGAAGCCAGTTGGGAGGGTGGCCAGGAGGCATGTGGGCAGCCTGTGCGGGACTGGGCGGACGGGTTTGTCCTGCATTCCAGTTAGCCTCGTCACATGCAGTCTCTGCCCATGTTCGCCTCGAGGGCTTGGTTGGTCTGTCCCTGTTGCTGCAGGTGGCTGTTGCAAACCGCTGCCAGTCGTGGTGGTGGTGGTGGAGTTCCTAGAAAGAGCAGCTCTTTGAAAATCAAGCGTCCTTTTCCGGGCTGGCGTTAACATGCTTGTGTAAAGCAGTGTCTGTYTCGTCCCTACAGAACAATGTCCTGAATGCCATCCTGCTTCTCATGAAGGAACTGGACGCGGAGGGTCTGGAGATCATCCAGCAGACGGTGGGGAGGAGGCTCCAGGCTTTTCGGAAGAAGGAGCTGCAGGAGGAGTGATGGTGCCCATTACAAACCTCCCTGGAGCACCAGCCAGCCCCAGACCCGCAGCGCCGTTCTCCCCACACATGCCTGGCTACAGCCAAAGCCTCGGCGTTTCCCGCTGCGCTTCCCCTGCGGRGGGGCTGGGACGGGGTGCTGCTGGCTGCCTCTATAGCTCCCGRCATCGCCCCTGGCTGTGCCCGTCACGCTGGGGCTGGCAGCGCCTGACCTGGCTCTCGGGAGCTTTCCTGCTTGCGTAGCAGGCTCCGTTAACGTTTGTATCTCGTGTCGCTGGGGCTGTTTGATGGGAGCTGCAGGGGAATCAGCAAAGCAAAAGTGAGCAGGGCTGCAGTGGGAGATGCTGCTGTGCTGTGCGATCGAAGGGGGATGGCAAAGCCTGATGACGGCTAGAAAGGTCACTGCTTTGTCGGTGGCTCCCTGCCAGGCTAACCCTCGGCCAGCCTCTGTTTGTGTGTAGCAGACTGAAGGCAGTTTCTACCACAAAGACTTGTTTTTGTGAGATCTGTCGAGGAGACCCTGCCTGAAATAATCACCAAGAACTGTCTGGTGYGGATTGTGAAGGTCAATGTCAAATTCTTAATTTATCTTCAACTCCTGACTTCTGGTCCTCGTTAGTGCATGCAGCATCTGGCTTGGCGGTCAGGCGGCCCAAAGAAAAGCTCGGTGCAGCCTAGGTGAAACAGAAATTACTCTCTCCCAGATCCTGAATGCTCAGCYGTACTCTCACCCCAGGTGCCCCTGCAGACATTAGAGCAGCTTAAGGAAACTTAAATGTCAGAGTAAAAAGCCCCTATGCATTTTGCAGTTAGGAGAAAACAAGCCAAGTGTTACTGTCYGGTTTGCACAGGCATCAGGGGTGGCATTTCTCTTTAACTGAAAAAGCTGCATTTASTAAGATTTTATAGAGCCGTTAAATACAAACTAAAACATTGTGACATACCAAATAAAACCAGTTATCCCTCTAGGACGCGTAAGTTGTGGCTGGGGTTCAGCAAACATAGTGAGAACAACTGACTCTGGGCATTGCTCCATTACGTCTGGTTCACAGCTTGCATTGTCAGCCCGGCGGAGCAGGAGGAGGGCCGTGGGCCCCCACGCCCTCCCGCTTCACTGGACCCGGGAAATGGCTCACCCGCCTCCAGTGCTGGTTGATACCGCACCGAGCTGCTGCAGAGCTGCTTTTCGAAAGCACTGCGCTGTTTGGGAACCTTCTTGCAGCCACAAGTCCACACCGAGGGCAGGAAGCAAAAGAGATATTGCGAGCAAAGCTCACTTGCTCATGCAGAGGTGCAAAGCCTGCCCGGGCAGGACGGTGGCCCCTGAGGCATAGGACACGAGCCCTTGGTGCCACTTGGCTGCGGACCCCGGTGCTGCGCAGGGCAGTGTGGCCTTTCTGTGTCCCCGCTTTCCCTGTTTGTACAGGTGTCCGAGCCCCTGCGTGCCGCATCGTGCTGCTGGGAAGGAACGCTCCTTGGGGATGGYGACAAGCCTGTTTACTTGACCTTGGTGGGAGGGGGCACAGTTTGACCCTTGCTGGTGGCTTTAACTCCTCAAATGACCTAGTTCTGCATTAAATCCAGCTACATTTAAATGGCCAGTGTGATTTATAATATACCAGACTTCCCTTGACAGGCAGGCCCGAGAGACTTACCCATCATCTTGTTTGCATCTTGCCCTTGTGCTGAGGCCAAGTCCTCTCCCAGGCTGTCTCGGTGGCAGAAGTCACGCCTGCCTGTGTCAGGGAACAGGGGAGCTGCCRTTTGGGTGTGCTGGACACCCCAGCTTTGCTGGGAGGAGAGTCATCAAAGCAAGCGTCATCATYGTTTGTCATCGGGGCTCGTTTGTGGTGCAGGTGGTTAATGGAGCAATCACCGTGGCCTGAGGCTGCTCTGGCACAGTTCCTCCTCTCTCCACTGGAGAAGGTGGGCTGTTAATCCCGGACGGCACAACTGTCCCCGAGCAGAGCTTGCCGCCTACGTGCCGCGCTTGTCATACTTGGCTGCTGCGGGCGCTCCGGCTGCCAGGCAAGCCGCCCTCGATGCTCCCGACCGCTCCTTGCAGGGTCACCCCGCAGCATCCCGCTCGCTCTCGGCACGGCCCGGGGGGAGGCCGGGCCTTCGGCTCATGCCTCTTCACTCCGGGGACCTGGCAGCCTGCCTTTTGCTGCAAGATGTTCATGGCTTTGTGCTCTGCCCTCTCTTCGGGGCTGGGCTGGATGTGCCGGGGAGCCCGGGTGCACAGTCACCACGTCCCCTCCTGCTCCTCCTGGCAAGGCACAGGGTGGTTGCCCCCTACGGGGTGCAGGGGCCGTGCCTACCCGTCTCCCCCCAGGAATCTGGCACTCCAGGCTTTGGGTGGGAATGAGGTGTTAGGGCTGCAGTGACCCCTGTCCCCAAGTGCATCCGAATGTGCAGCTGGTCTGAGTGTGAGGACACCCCCATCCCCATTCACACCCTAAACCTGGCTGCTGGAGGGCTGCGGTGCCSTGCCAGCCCCTCCGGTGCCCTGCCAGCCCCTCCGGTGCCCTGCCTGCTGCCGAGAGCGCCAGGCTGGAGAAAAACGTGTGCTGGAGAGGAGCCGAACACCTGGGGCCTGCCAGCTGCGCCCGGGCACGAAGCTCCACCTGGGCTACAGTACAACCGTGGGGCTTTTCGGCGTGACCTGCTTTCACCCTGACCTGCCTCAGCAGGGGACGTGGAGCGGCGAGGGCAGACGTTTCCCRGTCATGGAAAACGCCAGCAGCTGTCTGCCCGCAGGCACGGATCCAGCAYGACTCGCTGTCAGAGCATCCTCGGGGACTCTCGGAGGCCGACGGTGAGTCAGGYGTGCAGGACCACCGTGGTACAGGGGTCCATGGCTGATGGGGGGGGGTGTCTCGCTTGGGAGCCAGATAGGACTCCTCAAAAGTGGCACACAGGATGGTGGAAGAGCCCACCGGCTCTGGGAGGAGCAGCCAGGTCTCTGCCTGGGGTCCCCAGAGCAGATACTCGCCCAGGAAGAGCAGCGATGCTGCCTCCATCAGCAAGGAAAACACATTTCTCCATGTGTCCAGCTCTGGCAGGGAAGATACAATAATTATCCTCTTCATCCAGMGCCTAAAACAAGTAACGTGGCCAGCTAGGGGAAAAGCACTGAAATCGGGGGGAATTGTCACTTGGGGACAACTCCGTAGGGAGGAAAAAATAACTGCGTGTTCGACCCAAAAGRCTGTGATGCATCCTGGTGCTGGCGATGTCCCAGAGGCTGGAGCCATCAGCCGAAAGCCCCAGGAGGAAAGCAGCCTGGGAAAGGGGCTACGCACAGCCGTCTGGCATCGGCCGAGCACGGCGGAGCTCAGCCAAGCCCGAGCGCTGCACGCGGGAGCCGGCGCRCTTGGCAGCCGCCCTGAGAAACTGCGTGAACAAACACATCGCCTTGATAAATCACTTCTGCGCTTTCTTTGAAGGTGGGAACCAAAACAAGGGAGAAGCAATTTTTCTCTGGGATTGCGAAGTCTGCCCGCAGAGGGATGCTGACCTTGCACCCGCTGCGGCCTGGCCAGGGAGAGGCTGCCCACGGTCCCACTCTCCCAGGCTTTGAGGACGCACGAAGCAGGGAAACCTCCTGGCCCAGCATTAATCAGGCTCTGGCAAACCGTCTGGCTATCTTTGCGGGGACTGTCCCCCCATCCTTACCCCAGATCTGCCCCCGCTTCCCTCCCTGCGGGGACTTGACGCGCAATAACCACTCTCCGGCGAGGCAGGTTTGGCTCCAGCGGGTTTTATCTCTAGAGGAGAGCAGCACCACGAACAGTACAAGATTTGGGGGGGTCACAGAGCAGCGGTGAGATGATGGGCACAGCACCCGGGGCCACGCGGTGACGGTCGCAGCCAAGCATCATGCAAGGTGGCCGGGGAAGAGGGGCTTGCCAGGACCTGTGCTCCACACTGAACCCTCGAGACACCCCACTGGGCAAACGCCACGGGAGGATGGAGCTTTACCGGGGCTCACAGGGCAGCCGAAAGCCCCCGGGACCAGCCCCTACCCACTCCGGGATGGCACCGCATCCCCCTCAGCTCCCTCCTGCACGCAGGGCAGGCGACTAAAAGCAGCAGTTGGCTCAGGCGGTCAAGCCGCTAAATAAGGAATCAAKATACCCCATCATTAAATAGTAGGAATAAACCATTAAGGGAAGATAAAGGGTCTGGGCTCTGCAGCTGGGCTGTAGCAACACCTCTTTTCTGCATCTGCACAGGGACCAGACCCTGGACCAGCAATTTGGGGCAGGATTGTGCTGTTTTGGGAACYGGGACCAGGCTCTGCCTGCTTTAAGGGGTCAGTGGCAAAGCTACAGGGGCTACCGAGAACAGGGGGGACCSGGTGCTCCCTGAGCAGCGTGTGGGGATGGAGAGGACACGGAGAGRGGGGCTACGGCTTGGGCTGGCGGGACTAGAAGCCCTTCTCGATGCTGAGCGTGCGGCGGGTGACGTGTTCCATCTTCCCCGAGATATACTCAGTCAGGCTGATCTGGTAGTTGGCGAGCATCTTCAGCATCAGCCGCAGGTTCAGCCACCACTGCTCCTGGGGCAGCCTGTGCCTGCGCAGGGTGGGACACGGCTCTYGAGCGGCCCCGGGGACAACCTGGGAAGGTCCCCCCGGGACCTGGTGAACCCACGGGGCACGGGGACGGGGACTTACTCGAAATCAGTGACTTTCTTGAGCTCTGTCACGGGGCTGAAGGCCACCACCTTCTTCCTGAGCCCGATCACGCAGGCAGAGTCGCCGGAGTTGGCAAACACGCGCCCTGGGAGGGGGACACAGCCGACCGTGGCCACCTCGCTGGGGACTGAGTGGCGGAGCCCAGAGCAGCAGGGCCTGCCCAGTGCCACCAGCCTCCCCACCCCACCATGGGACCCTCAGCTCACCCTTGCGGTAAACCTCCTGCAGCTTCTCCGACATCCACAGCACCGCCTTCACTCCCAGCTTGGTCCCGTAGTTGCGGTCAAAGGGGGTTGGGGCTCCCCCCTGGGGACAAAGAAATGGCAATGTCAAGGCCRCCCAGCTCTTGGGGACAGCGGTGGCCCATGTGGCCCTGTCCCCCATACCTGCTGGAGGTGGCCCAGGACATTAATCCTGCAGTCAAAGATGCCTTTGCCCTCGGAGGAGTAGAGGTTGTAGAGGAACTCGGTGGTGTAGTGCTCGTGGCACTTCTCATTGCTGGGGGAGCAGAGGGAAGGGATTGGGAGGCTGCTCCTTAATCTGGCATCCCCAGGGGCTCCCTCTGTGCTCCCCTGAACACCTTTTTTTTTGCTGTTTTGTTCTCCCTCAGGCCCAGAGYCCCAGCCCATCTCCCCAGCAGGACCCTGGGGCCAGGGTGGGGACGGCAGCAGAGGCAGCAGGACTGTCCCCCTGGCCAAGCGTGGCACCCACAGGCAGGATGCCGTGCGCCCACCGCGYCGAACCTCACTATGCCCAGGGACCCTCTCCGGCCGCAGGAAGGGCTCAGCTCCAGCCTCGCGCCCCACCACGGGGCTGGGTTTTTCAGYGAGCGTCCCCAGGGGTCCCCAACTCACCGCAGCACCAGCCCTCTCTGGATATCTGTCTTCATTTTGTCAGTCAAGTGCTCCACGTTGGCCTGCAAGATGAATGTCAGAATGCTGGCAGCCATCCTGGGTCCCTCTGGTCCTCTCATTCGGACCCAAGTGCCACTAACGTCAACCCAGCAGCTTCATGGGGCTTGGCCATGATCCTCCAAATCCCGCCCTGCCCCGGAGCCCTCTCTTCCCTGATTTTTCTTYTTATTTTACCCAAACGATGCTGCCAAAAAGCAGCCCCCTGCCCCACTCACCTTCAGGTCGTGGATGGTGAAGGGATCTTCRTAGACGTAGGCGGCGTCGGCGCCCACCGCGATGCCGGTGACGGTCGACAGGTACCCGCAGTAGCCCCCCATTGTCTCCACGATGAAGACGCGGCGCTTGGTGCCCGAGGCCGACTGCTTGATGCGGTCACAACTCTGTGCCGGGACAAGGTGGGGGTCACACCAGGAAAACCCATCTTTGCTGCCCGGGATGGGATGCTGGTTCATTCCCGCATGTTATCCCAAAACACGATGGGATCTGGCGGAGCGGGACAGCCCCATGAGCTGCCCTCTGCCCTGTCCCTCACCTCCATGGCCGCATTGACGGCCGTGTCCGAGCCCAGGCTGAAGTCGGTCCCGGGCACGTTGTTGCTGATGGTGGCGGGGATGACACACATGATGATGCAGAGCTCCTCGTGCTGCCCGCGGGCTTCCACCAGCTGCAGCACCCCCTCGTACGCCTGCAAGCAGCCGAGGGCTGGGGAGATGCCAGCCCCGGGGCCGGACCCGCATCCCAAAAGGGATGGCCCGGGGTGCCTGCACCGCCTGGGATGCTGACAGCCYGGCCCGGCCCCCACCGAAACAGGGCTGAGGGTTTTCACCGCACCTCGAACCCCCCGATGACCAGCAGCCCCTGGATGTTGAATTTCCGCACATTCTCCACGATCTTTTCCATGCAGGTCTTGGGCAGCGTCCTGCGGTGGGGAAGGGGAGGAGAGACCGTGGGGTGAGGACAGGGGGTCCCCAGGGGACAGCGGTGTCCCCTCTGCTACATCCCCTGCCCTCCCGGGGCTGTGCTTACCGCTTGGTGCCCAGCATGGACCCGCCGCGTCCCAGCCAGCCCGCCACGTCGTGCCAGCCCACCTCACGGATCTGCAAGCAGCAGCGCTCGGTTTTGGGGTGGGGAGAGCACCCTGCCACCCCCCTCCAAGCCCGAGGCTCACCGTCCCCCTTACCTGCCCCTTGGACAAGCCCTCGAAGCCGTCGCTCACCACGTAGACGGTGTGTCCCTGGCAGATGCCGATCCGCACGGCCGACCTGACGGCGGCGTTCATGCCGGCGGCGGGGGCACCCACGTTCAGGATGGCCAGGCTGAAGGGGCTCTACGGGGATGGGGACGGCACATCGGCGCGTGTCCCCAAGGCGGGGACGGTGTCCCCTGCCGGTCCCCATCCCTCCTCACCTTATCCTGCGCCGGCTTCTGGTGCGCCAGCAGCTTGTAGATGTTCCAGTTGTTCTCAAAGCTCCTGCAAGGACAAGGTGGCATGGACACGAGGCGCGCCTGGACCCCGGGGCGCGGGGGGGAGACACCCTCCCCAGCTGCAGGAGCCGCTGGCTTCCCCCTGGAGAGAAGCTCCCATCCCAGCACGTCCTTTTGGCTGCCCTATAGGGATGTCTCCCCTCCATCCCGATCCCTGCTCCTCACCTCCCGCGGAGCTGGATGGCCTCCTCAAACCTCTTCTCATCCATGGCCTTCTGCACATCCTTTGTCTTGGCGGGGGGGGGGAAAGATGCAGCACCGTGATGCCTGCGCTTGCGGGGAGGGGAGCGGGACCCCCACCCAGCGGGCTGGCGTGCCCGATCCCCTCCGTACTCACCACCTGGACGCACTCCATGAGCGGCAGCCGCACCGACTGGTTCCCCGAGAGGCTCACCACGCAGGCGGGGGTGTCCGGTGTGGCCTCCAGCAGCGCCATCACCGCCTCCATCCCCATCTTGCTGCTCTGCAAAGGGAAAGGGCCACCCGTGCCAGCGGGTGGGATGCTCCCCTGGGCTTGAAAACCGCACGGCTGCTTGCACACCTGATTTACAGCCAGAGCGCTGGTGGTTTTATTTAAAAACCCGTGAAATTTGCAGCTAATGAGGGGAAATGGGTGTATCGCTCTGCCCGGGCGCAGCGGGGCTGAGCCCATGGGGACTGTCTGAGCCTTGTCCCAGCTGGCAAGTCCTTTGGAACAGGCAGAGGGAAGGCAGGAGCGGGGTTCCCCAGCTGCCTGCTCCTTTCTGCAGGGTGATCCCGCCGTGTCCCCTCCCTGGACCTACCAGCACGCGGTCAAAGGCCGACGGGGTCCCTCCGCGCTGCACGTGGCCGAGGACGGTGACCCGCGTGTCGAAGCCCAGGCGTTGCACCACCAGCTGCGGAGCAGAGAGGGTGTCGTGCTGGGGACCCGCCGGCCACCGCGGGTGCCGGAGTGGGTGCCAGAGCGGGCACTTACGTCCTTCACGTAGTTGGAGGAGATGGGTTTGCCGTTGCGGTCGATGGCGCCCTCGGCGATGATGATGATGTTGAGCCGCGACCCTCTGCTGCGCGTCTGGTGCGAGGGGAGGAAAACAGCCGCCGCGGCTTAGCCAAAATTCGCTGGTGGCTGAGCCCGAGCATCCTTTGCCCCCACTGGCCATAGCCTGGGGGGGTGGCTCAGGTTCTGGGCGGCCGAGCCCCCGAGCCAGCGCTGCCCCTGGCACGCGAGGGCTGGATTTGCGCTCGGCTGAGTGCCCCATTTCACAGGGACAATGGCGGGAGTTCCCGAAGCTTCGCAGGGGCCGGGTGCCGGCCGCCGGGCTCAGCCCCGATCCCTGCGAGGACTCTCCAGGGAGAAAAGGGGGACGGGACCGGAGGAGCCCCCCAGCTCACCTCCCCGAGCCTCTCGCACATGAGGTCCTCCCAGCCGTCCTCCGGCGGGGATTCGGGGATGAAGAGCCAGTCGGCGCCTGAGGCCAAGCCGGACACTAGCGCCAGGTACCTGGGGGACACGGAGGTGGCAGAACTGGCACCGGCCCGGCCCCGAATCGCGGCATCCCATCCCGCCGACGGGCTTCCCCACCCGCGGGGGCTTACCCACAGTGGCGGCCCATCACCTCCAGCACGAACGTCCGCTGGTGGCTGCAAGGACACGGGTGGGAGGAGAAGGAGGGTGGGTGCGATGCCCCGGGGTGGGCCGGCACCCAGCACCCAGCCCGCTCACCTCTGCGCCGTGGTGGTGATGGCGTCGATCACCTCCATGATGCGGTGCAGTGCCGAGTCGGTGCCGATGGTCATGTCGGTGCCGCAGAAGTCGTTGTCGATGGAGCCCACCAGCCCCACGATGTTCAGGCGGCAGTTCTCCCGTGCCACCTCCTCGCTGATCTGCCCTGCAGGGGGGGCACGGCCGCGCCACTGGTTATTTTAGGGCGCTCCCATCCCACCCCCGGCATCGGGCTGGATCCTGCAGAGCAGCGGAGGAGTCCAGCCCTCCCTGGGGGTCACAGTGATGGGGTGGACCTCTGGACCTCAACACCCCTTGAATGCTTTCACTCTACCCATCCAGGGATTTTGGGGAAGGGGGGTTCACGCACCGTCCCGGACCAGCTCCTCCAGCAGCCCGCCCCACTCGGAGCGGAAGATGTCGGCGCCCGTCAAGCTGCCGTCCCCGCCGATGACGCAGAGGTTGGTGATGCCGTGCTCCACCAAGTTACGGGCGGCCCGCAGCCGGCCCGCGCGGGTGGTGAAGGCTTTGCAGCGGGCGCTGCCGATCACCGTCCCGCCCTGGGGAGATAAGGGAGGGACGGGGCTCGTCATGTAGATTTAGGGGGGTGTGGGATCTGGGGGTCCCACGGTCCCGCTGGTGAGCCTCACCAGCTGGATGATGTTGGAGACGCTGAGCCAGGTGGCTTGCTTGATGTTGTCTCCCCCTTCCACCAGCCCCTCGTAGCCCTGTGGAGAAGCGGGGGATGGAGGTGAGGGGTACCGCGGCACAGGGGGGGCAGTTCCCCCCCACCCATGGCGGGGAGCGGAGGGGGTACCCCCACCTCATAGATGAGGAAGACCTTGGCTCCCACGTATATCCCCATGCGGGTGACGGCACGGACGGCGGCGTTCATCCCTGGAAAGGCAAGACGTGAGCCCGAGCAGCCCCGAGGGACCCCGCACAGGGTGGGTGCCCCACAGGGGACCGGATCCTATAGGTGACCCTGAAGCGTCCCCTTGGGTGGGGGGGGCCCACGCAGGCAGAGGCTGGGGAAACTCAGTGCACGGGTGGGAGCTGCAGATGAGCAACCGCCTGAGAGCGAGACATATCAGAAACAGCTGCTTATCCCTGGGTGGGGGGCCCACCGTGGGGGTTCCCCCACCGTGGGGGTTCTCCCGTGGGGCCCGTGACCTCCCACGGAGGGTGCTCCGGGGGTGATGGGGACCGGCAAGCGCCGCGGGTGGGACGCACCGACCCTTCCCCCGTGGGGGGGGGGAAGACGGGAGAGGGGTGTCCCCCCCGCCCCGGGCGCCCGGGGAGGAGCGTGGGCCGCGTCCCCGCTGCGCGCCCCGAGGCTCCGCAGACTCTGGCCCCGCCGCGCCCGCGGGGCCGGGCGGACACGGACACGCAGCCCCCACGGGGCGGGACCAGGGCCGAGCTCCCCCCCGCCTTCCTCCCGCCGGGCCCCACCTTGCGCGTCGCCGCCGCTGGTGAGGACGGCGATGGCCATGCCGGCCCCCGCCATCCGCAGCCGCTCCAGCTCCGCCGCCGCCATCGCTGCGCTCCCGGCACCGGCGCCGCCGGACACGCCCCCGCGGAGGCACGCCCCGCCGCCGGACACGCCCCCTCCCGGTGAGGCCACGCCCCCCACCCGCTGGGCCACGCCCCTCCCCGCAGCCGTGGCGCGCCGTACCGCGCGGTGCCGGTACGTGCCGCCCGGGCTGTGCCACGCTGTAYATTTTGATATAAAATATACGATATATATTTTACATATTTTGATATAAATTTTACATTTTTAAATTTTAATCTCTAATTATTTTAGGTATAATTAAAAACCAAACATACGGAGCGAGCCCAGCCAGGGTTTTCTCGGTCCCAGCCCCCCCGCCCAACCCATTACGGGGGCTACGGGGGTGTCGCATCCCGCGGGTCGCATCCCTCCGAGGATGGGGGTCCCGTTGCACCAGCGCTTGCTGGGACCACCGGCGCTGGATGTCCTCCCTGGGCCCCGACGGGTCCAGCGTGGTGCTRCGAGGCTGCTCCCCTCCATCCCTCCCTCCCTTCTCCCGGAGCAGTCCCCCACCACTGCGTCCCCACTGGCCGCCCGCATCACCTGGGGGGAGCGGGAACAGGGCCCCTGCCCAGCCAAGGGTTGGGGAAACTGAGGCAGGCGTTGGCTACTCTCTCCGCCGCCGGCTGGAGCGGTGCCGTAGGGTCCCRCAGGCACTGGGGTGAGCTCGGAGCCTCATCCCGCATCACCATCCCCGGGCGCTGCAGGGCCGGGCACCCCCGGCCCATCCGGCAGGGAAGGGGTGAAGGGTGGCTCGGGCTAAGGAAATGGGAGAGACCTGGCCAGACTCCCACTCTCCTCCTCCCGCAGCCCCACCTCCCCGGTCCCGCTTAACTCCCCGCCAGGCCAGCCGTGGGGCCACTATTCCCGTCCTCATCCCCGTCCGCATGATGCTGCGGTTGCTGCTGCTCTGCGGGGCCCTGGGCTGCGGGGCAGAGCGGGCGGGTAAGGCAAGGACACGGTGGCAGTGGGGCAAGCAAGACTTGGGGTTGGCACGGGGGTGGACATGGCTTACGGGAAGGGGACGGGGCGGTGGGTGATGTCCGGCGTCTCTCGCAGCCCCGCTCGCCTTCACCATGCTGCAACGGACCCGCGTCTCCAAGGGCAGCTCCGTTTTCTGGGGGAACGCCACCCTGGATGGGCGGCTCAGCCATCTCCTGGAGGGCCTTAATGTCACCCAGGTGCTGCCGCTGGAGCCCCCGGAYGCCTGGGCTAGGCGGCAGCAGGACGTGACCACCTACCTGCTCTACTTCAGCCAGCTGGTGAAGCTCTTCAGCAAGGAGAGGCCCATCAACTGTGAGTGGTACCCCGGGGGGGCACAGGGACGGGGACGCGTGGCCCAGTGGGGAGCAGGTCCCACTGGGGAAGGGGAGTCCCCCCTGCACTCCCTGGGCTCGGGGATGGCTCTCCAGGGACAGCTGGGCAAAGGGATGGGGACATGGCCATGTGCAAAACCTCGCTCTGGGCAAAAGGAGCCCTTCTGCGGAGCCAGGAATTTCTTAACCCGGAGCCCACCCGGGAACAGGGTGATGCTCAACCTCCCGCTGCCCCTCGGGGAGCAGGGCTGAGGGCTGCAGCCTGGGAGGACGGTGAGGTGTAGGCACCCTTCCTGCACCATGCCTGCATCCCGCCTGCACCTCACTTGCACCCCACCTGCAGCCTGCCTTCATCCCGCCTGCACCCCCCTGCAACCCACTTTAACCCCACCTGCATTCCGCCTGCACCCCCCTGCAACCCACTTTAACCCCACCTGCATTCCGCCTGCACCCTGCCTGCACCCTGCTTGCACCCCGCAGCCTTCGTGGGAGGCGCGGGGGACGCTGACGGCGATGGTTTCGTGTTCCTGCCCGCATTGCTCCGCAAGCCCACGTTACCTCTGATGTTCCTGCGCAGGGTGTGTTTTACCTTTGTTTTCCTTGTTACCCCCAAACCTGTTTTGTCCCAGCTCTGCATGTCTTTACCTGGCCCTTGGGAAGCACTTTCTCACCTCAGGGTCTCCGGCGTGAGCCCCCTGCCTCCCCTCGCCCCACGCTCCCTGTGCCTCATCCTTCCGCGAGAGTGATGAATAGCTCGCTCTGCGCTGAAAAACCTCCCTTCTCGATAAAGACAAAGCTGTGCTGTACGCAGATAAGGAAGGGAAAAATAAGCACGGCCACCCGGCCATTGGAAAAGTCACCGCTGCAGCTAAACTGAACAAAAACAAAGCTGTGGGTGGGTCGGGCGGCGCAAGGCTGAGCCCTTGCAAACTCAGCGCACAGCTTGATGCTGGTGACGGCAACGGGCTGCCGAGGGTGGGAACGTGTTGACCCTGACCCCCTCCCTCTGACCCCACAGACACCCAGAGCCTGTGCTGCCGCCTGGGCTGCTGCCTCTTCCCCAACGGCACGGCCCACAGCTTCTACGAGGTGACCCTCAACGGGACGGCTTTCCTCAGCTTCCACGTCCCCAATGCCACCTGGGAGCGGCGCTGGCCCGGCGGGGAYGCGGTGGCTGCCTTTGCCGAGAAGGAGCTGATGAAGTACCCCAAGACCACCCGGGACCTCCAGCATTTCCTSAACACCACCTGCGTTGGCATCCTGCGGGCTCAGAGCGCTGGGACGGGTCCGTGCCGCGGCTGGGTGGGTGGGGGGGGACACAGTGGTGTGCTGGGGGTGACCCCAGTCGTCACCTCCATCTCTCTCGCCTCTTGCAGGAAAACAGAGCAGCCGGTCGCACGCCCCGCTGGTGCTGGGCCTGATCCTGGGGACCTTCGCCTTGCTGGGCATGGCCGTGGGGATCTTCTTGTGCACGGGAGGGAGCTGCTAGCAGAGCCGACAGCTGTCCCATGTCACCCCGTGGAGGCAGGGGACAAACCCATCATCACCCCGTGGAGGCAGGGACCGAGCCCGTCCCCCGCCGGGGATGCATCTCCCCAGCACCGCAGGCTTTGCTCCCAAAGGACACCGGTGGCTTCCCTGCCTGATCCCAGCTGGGTTGACCCCCCAGCAGCAGCACCCTGCCCCGGGGACGGTCCCACGCCGGGCTGGCACAGTGCACTGAGACTTAACGCAGAAATACGCTTGGCACAGATGGAAAAAATGGGGAAGAGGGGTGGTGGTGGTGGTGGGAAACTGGCAAAAGAAACAGCCAAGAAAGGGTTAAAAGGATGGCACTGAACCCCTCATTTATCCCTGTTCCATGGGGATAAATGCCGGGGAGGGAGGATGTCACACCTCTGTGGCACTGCTTCGAGAGGTAGTGTAATAAAACCACCCATCAGCTCTCACGGTGCATTTGGTTGCTCTCGTTTTCCCCCGGCAGCACCGACGTGGGGCTGCAGATCCATCACGGGGGGCAGGCGCTGGGGGGGGTGCTGGTGCTGGGTGGGCTCGTCGGCGTTGCCTGCGTCGGACCCTGGGCCGTGGATCGAGTTTGCAAGGCCTCTGGAGAGAGGGTGGTGGGGTTTGCGCCTCCCGAGCTCATTTCAACCTGCCCGCGGCTTTGGTTTGACTCAATTAYGACGTTTTTCCAATAGCCAAGTGGCGACGCTTCGTTTATTTTTCATTTCCTCATCTTTGAGTGAGACACGGAGGTTGAGTGCGGACAGCCGTAACGGGACAGTTTTTCTGAGCAGATGAGTGCGTGCACCGCTCTCCCGTACGGATGCTGCCCAGAGGGATGCGGGAGCGTGGGGACGCTGGCGAGGCGCAGGGCAGGCGTGGGGCGATGCGCCGGGGACCCCAAGGCAAGAAACGGCTCTCCAAGGAGAGAAAACGCAGAGCTGTATTACTAGTATGGTACAACTGCATTCGTTGCTTTATTTTCCTTTTCTGCAACCTAGATCTGAGCTAAAAACTACCTTYTGACTGCTTAGACTTCAGTAATATTAATAATAAATCCTTGGTTGCCTTTCCCTTTTGCCCATAGCAAGATTTTGAGCGAGACACCCCTCTCATGCTCGTCTCCGCTGCCCCGAGGGCAGGAATGGCTGGGGATGGGCCAGGAGCTGGCTTGGGCCACCGAAAGAGGGGACAGCACAGGAGGAAGGAGGTTTCCTGGATTAATTTCCAGCTCCTTCCTTTCTAAATACCCTTCCCTGCGGCTCAAAGCAAGAAACAAAGGGTGGGCAGGGGGGAAGACGGGAAAAGAGCTCCAGGACAGAAAGGGGCTGGGAGGATGACATAGTGGTTGTCCTTAAGGAGGGATGGAGGAGGAGGCCTCCAAAGACCACATCTCATCACCCTGGCCACCGGCCACCCCCCCCCCCGAAAAGCCCCCGCCTCCAGCAGGCTCCCGGGGCAGCGGCCGGGGCGCTCCCCACCCTTCAGAGGGCTCTTTTGCAAAAGGGAAATGGCAGCCAAGAGGCTGGAGGATCCAAAACAACGAGGCTGAGGCACGTGAACATCATCGCTCAGCCTCCGAAGAAGCGCCCTTGGCGGGAGCTCTGTCGAGCACTGCGTGTCCCTGCCGCGGGCATCGGGGGACGTGAGGCTGATGCCGAAGGTCAGACGCGGTAGGTTTGCTCCCCGCGAAGGGATAAACACACTTGTAGCCAGCTTCCAGCAGGGAGAAACCACTGCATTCATGGCTCTGCTTTGGTTTTCCAATTTGGGGCATCTCTGCTGCCCGCACGTGGAGGYGGGTGTTGCACCGTGGTCCCAAGACTCGGAGTTTCTCATGCCAAGTATCCCCCCACCTCGGCTGCAGGCCCTTGCTCCGGCTGGGAGGGCAGAGYGTGGATCCCGCAGGAGAGCGATGCCCCAAGGCTGCGATGGTTGGACACGGGCTGGCACCCGGGAGAGACCCAGGCTGGAGAAACCAGGGAGGTCTGAAACAACAGGGATTGTTTTGCTTTTTGCTTCTGAAATGCGTCATCTTTTGGACAGATGAGGAAGTCTCTGCTTTAAACCGCTCTGGAAAAGTCTTTTTCCTGCCCTCAAGTCCCCCACGCGTGTYGGTCGCAGCAGGAGTGCTCCAGAAAGGAGCCGACTTTGCTGCTGGTCTCTTTTGAGTTTCCACCAGCGATCACAAGGGGATGGGGCAGCGCCCAGTAGCGGGGATCGCCCCGAAGCTGCAGGACCCCAGAAACAGCCTCATCTTGAACTCTGCCCGTGGGCAACGCACCCAAMGCTGCCACCCCACTCCATCCCATGGCCACCTTCCTGGTGGTGACCAGCACCTGACGTGGGCATGGTGGCCAAGAGCCGAGGGGTTACGGCAATAGCATCCACCCCCCGCCCCAGTACATCACAGCCCAAAAATTTCTCTTCCTCATCCAAAACCCCCCAAACTACCTCATCACAGTGCCACCAACACCCCCCAGGGACACACGGCCTGGCTGTCCCCCCCTCTGCAAGCTGGGCTTCCCCCCCCCCACTGCTCCAATATGTACCTTCTCTCCAGCAGCTGGTAGCCATCTCCATAGYCAATCCTCTCCCCACTTTGGCTATTCTTCCACCCTTGATTACAGCTTGGGACAGGTGCCAACCCTTAACCACATATCCTGTCAACTGAGGGTTGTTTTTAATTTGCACCTCATTAATTTTATTTTWTTTTTCTTTCTACCAGAGGGTGAACCAACCCRCACACAGACCTYTGGAGGCTTTAACCAACCCCCCTCCGCAGCGCCTCCCCCAAAGCAAACCACCCGGTTTCTCCGCACGGATTGCCGCGTGAGGCTTTGCTTTCCCYGCGCCGTGTGGTTTCCATCACTCAGTTCTGCTAGGACTGGTTTGGATAAGGGTCGAGATAAGACGCCCAGCCTTGAATGTTGTTCCAGTGAGTAAGACGATGCCAATGTGCTAGAAACTGGCTTTCCCCTGTGCCCACGTCCCACGGGTGCTTCAGATGGGGTGGGCACGTTCCCCTCCCGCCTAGCAGGGCCACGCACTCCCCCCCCCCCCCCCCCCCCCCAGCTGCCTTTCCGACATCAGCTCCAGCCGCAAGGTCGGCATCCACGGCCACGTCCTTGGGCCCTGCCCGTCCCCGGGGCAAAGGGCTGGATGGCTCCCGGAGCTGCCCGAACGCGCAGCGCTGGGCTCCAGCGCCTGCTGGGGCGGGGTGGGGAAGGCAGCAGCTGGGGAAAAGAGTTGGGCTGAGGGTATCAGCGCTTGCCATGAAGGTGGGTAGCACCAGATTTAAGACTCTAGGGCCAGGAAGAAGGGATTACCCTTATAAATGCTGCGTGCCTGGGCTGGTGTCATCATCACTCTTCTGGACTAAACAAGCTCCATTCTTCTGAATTCCCAGAGGTCACACTGTCACAGCCCCGGAGGTTTTCAGTTCTGGCATCACCAGCTTTGGGACATCCTTTTTAACCCGGGGGCTGCACTGGGGTGAGGGGATTTGCAACCTGTGCAGCCTCCAGCCAACCCTCCCTGAGCAAGGGCTGATTTTTTGTTTGGGGCAAGATAGTTTTGGGGGTGGAGGCTGTTGGGCATCTGCTTTCYAGCAGCCTCCTGCTCCTGCACGAGAGCGGGCAGGTCCCTGGAAATATTTAACGGCAGAGGAAAGGGCTGCGCTGGAGAGTCCCTCCTCGTTGGGCRTACGGGTGCCCAGGACCCATCACTGCCCTCTTCCCTTTCCTCTCACCTCCCAGGTCAGTGTGCCTGACCAAGCCAGAGGAAACAGGAGAAAGCTGGCTGCTGGCCACAGTCAACACCCAGCGGGGTTACGTGGCAGCGGGGATGAAAGGAGGCTTCTGGGCAGTGAGATACCACCAGTCCCCACCACACCTCCCACCCTGCCTCAACTGGGCTGTCCCCTCCCCGGGGACCGCTTCGGTCTGAGCAAGCCACACCTTGCAAGATGCTCCTGCAATGCTGCTCATCAGCCCGGCGGCATGGGAGCAGAGATATCCACATTAAAGACTCCAGCGAGGAATTGTAGCTTCACCTTCTCTGTCAGGTCCCCACCACCAAGGTCTTCAGAGGCCCGTTTGAGCGGCTGTATTTGGGAACACTGCAAATGTGCCTTCAGGAGAGCAATCTTCTCCTGGCACCAGTCACTTCTCCCCTCCTATCTCCACTGCCCCTCTCTCGGACACAGAAAAGTTTAGATATAGGTAAGTCCTTGACAATGCAAGCTCTGCAGGAAAAAACCAAGCCCATCCACACTGTACTTGCAGAGAAGTTTCCATGGAGAAGAAACCGCCGTTTGGGAACACTTTCAGTCCCCGCCCGGCCTCGGGGAGGAGGGGATGCTCTGCGCAAGCAGTGCCACTTGCTGCAGCGAGAAGTAAGATGGCAGTGACCCTCTGCATGGCTGAAGCCACCGGGAACAAACCACCCCGTTCCCCACGACCCACGTACCTAAAGCTGAAGCTCCTGGGCACAGCCCCAAGACTTCAACATCTGGTCTGGGATGGGCAACGTGGCTTTAGATGCACCAAGCCCAGACTGTGGAGGGACAGGAGAAGGGGACAAGGCTGCTAGGGCACGATGCTTTCTGGAAAAGCAGATCTGAACCCTGTTTTCACCTCCATCATTCACCCGCCGTGGAGCCCTCACCACATCTGCTCCTTCACCTCTCCTGGGATGGGAAGGATCCAGCCAAAGGGTGGTAACAGCACTGAGGGAGGCGATGGTATCTTAAAGTGAGCCTGTGGTGAGGCCCTAGAGGAACACACACARCTTCTGGAGGGGACCAAAACCATTCACTTCAGAAATAAATCAGGATCCCATTTGAGCCAGGCAAGGACCATGTGCTTGTTGAAACACCCCCTCCTCAAAACAGCAAGGACACGTAGAAACAGGTTTCAAGGACAAGCGTTTTGCTAGAAGAACTGAACAACATGCCTATATCTAAACCCTCAACAATCCTTGACTTGTGCAAGGATTTAGGGTAAAAGGGGACCAGGAAATTAGTTTTTTTTTTATTTGATCCAATTTGGAAACAACAGCATTGCTTAGACGGGGCTGGAAATGAAGACTGTGCATTACAGGATTCCCAGYTCAGAGGTTCACACCTTGAATGCTTGCTTGGTTCCAAACCAAGAAGAGGTGATGTGAACAACTAAGCCTCCTAAGAAACATATTTATAAGATAAAGGAGTCCCTGCGTGCTATGACTCRCTCACACCAGCTAAATGTTACTGAAATAGGGGACACAGGATGTCAGAGACGCTGAATAGCTTCCACATCCCCCTGGCCAGACACCCTGGGGCCTTTGGAGGACAAACACCTCCCCACRATCCTAGAAACAGCACAACTTTCCTCAGGCAAGCGGACCAAAACCAAAACAAGTGGAAACGTTTGAACCAGACCCTGGCAAGGACGAGTGTACGCTGCTGCCTGCAGAGAAAGCATGGAAACCCTGGAAGCTTTGTCTGAAGGTSGGAAAGGCGGAGGATGCCGGCTCTCCACACACCTCACAGCAGGAAGGAAAAGGAAGATGGAAGGAAGCAGGGTTGCTTGGTATGACTTCAGGCTCTCTTTTCTGTTTTTCCTCCCACCCTTGTAAAAGCTGGGGCTTTGCAGCTATTGTTGCTGTTCTACATAGCACCGGCCTTTCAGAGGAGTACAGACCCACAATGTAAAAAAAAAAAAAAACACGCAGGAAGGAAAAGAATTAGCAGGGAAAGGAAAAGCATCAGCAGGAACAAGTACTCATGCCTGAAGTAGATGCACTGCCTGCTGCTAGGGGTGCAGGTAGGAAAGGTTACACCACCTCCTCCTGTGAGAAGTTGAGACTTTGGTGTGAAGTCCCAGCTTTTTGGCTTTATCGCTACAGGCCAGCGCTGGCAGCATGGTTGTGCGCCCGYGGAATAGGAAGGCGGAAAGGCAATCATCAAACAGATCCTCGAGGGGCTGAGATAACAGGAACCAGCCCCACGCACAGGGATATCGGAAAGAGAGTTTCTTTGAAGTCTGAGGTTTCTTAGAAATCTCAGCTAGGGGGGGAAGCAGGGGCAAAGCTGCCTACAGACACCTGGAAAGAGCTGGTCATCAAATGGGCAGGCACTCGAGGTAGCGGCCTCAGCTGGGATTAATGGCTTACACTTACAGATTTTGAGGAAGACGAGCACCGAGACCATGGGTTTGGCATCCCAGGTTTGTCTCACCCCCCTCCCCCCCCCAGCTGTTCCCGAAGCCCCTGCTTTGCTCTGCCAAGGCAAATGTACAAAGGATCCAACAGGAAACCTTCCCGGTGCTGCTGCTTCCGCTGCGTCAGCTCCCGCTGGAGTTTCAGGGTTGGGTGGGACATTGCTAGACCAAGGGCAGCACACGAGGGCTGGGCCAGAGCTGCTCTCCACCTCTCCGAGCTCAGACCTGAGCTACTTAAAAGTTCACAGTGAAGAAAAACAAACAACAAAAAACCAAAACAAACTACCTTGAGTCTCCTGCTCCCCAGCAAACACTTCCGTATAGAAAAAACAGATCCCATCCACTTCCCAGGCAGGGGATGAGGTATAAGGCAGCAGCTGTAAGGAACCCACTTTATAGTCCCTAAAAGCCCAGAAGGAAGGAGCAGAACACATGTCCTACATGAACAACTGACTCATTCCTCTTGCTGCCTACATCCCTGTCACAGTGAAGCTCAAGTCTGACTGACACAGGCACCTCTGGAAAAATTGTTTAGCTACCTCTCCTGAAGAACACGTGGAGATGAGTCTCTGATGGGGATGCTTAAAGCAGCAGGGTCTTCACGACAGAGACCAGAGCAGCACAGGTACCTCCCTGCCAGGTTACCAGGCCCTCGGTTCAAATAAAGCAGCTACAGAGGTTTTGCTGGTATTAGCAGCTGTAGTTTCATCCTTTAAAGCAGCTCACGGCTTAGATCATTGAAGGGACCATTCCTTGTTAGTCCAAAGACTTGCAGCTGTCCCAGGGTAAGGGCTGCTGAAATACATAACCAGGTAGTTTTTGCCATTCCAACTTAAACATCTTTATTTCTGTGCTGTTAGCTTCACCCGTCCTCACAGAGGACAGAGTGCAGGAGGTAAGTGAACTTTTCCAGACAAGCTGTTGGTTACATCTGGGGGCAATGAGGAAGAATCAAGGTCATGAGGAGCCATTCCCATTATTTTCCAAAATCCCACTGTGAAAGTCTGAGGAGTCTTTGCTAAACYGTTGTAACTTCAAATTTAAAACCAAAACTTTTGAGACAAGAGGACTACTTGGCAGAGAGTCCACAGGAGCCTTAAGAGACTCTTCTCCCCTRCTTCCCCAACCATATGTGGGGCCTAACATAGCCCGTAAAGGCTCTCCTGCCAGTCCGCTCCCAACAGCGCCTGTACTCCTGCCCCAGAAACAGACTCTGAAACAATACCACTCAGAGGGGAAGGGGAGGAAGGGCTGGTATTAAAAAAACCAAGAAAATAACAGAAACTCAGAAGAGACTGACACAAAGGACAGAAAAAGCAGGAGAAGCTATGAAAATATGTTGAGATGGTCAAGAAAAAGTCACATCAAAATATATTTAAAAACCAGAAATTCCAATCCGCATGGAATTTAAAACTCCTTTCCCCACCTTTTTTCCYGCTCAAGGAGTCTCTTTGTTGTTCCAGGACGTGGAACATGATAGGCAGCACCAGTTATGTCCTGAAAAGAGTAGTATTTCCCCCAACTTGTCTGAGCACTTCCATCATTTACAAAGACAAAATTATATATACCTCGACAATTGCCCCACCCTCCCTCTTTTCCATTCTACGGTGGGCAGGAGAAAAGACTGCAAACAAATCTGACTTTTCATATCAAGTCCAATTTTTCCACACATCAATATCCCTGCAATCCATTGTACACCTTCTGCACCGATCCTTGTTTCAACAACTGTTTGAGACCTGCAAGAGAAAGGAAAGCGTTACTGCACAGCACAAACAGGAGGAGGACTCTGCATTTGCTGTTCCTGCTGCATTTACAAGTCTGGCTCACAGGCCCCRAGGCACCAGTCTTTCAAGGCTGAGCCCACACACCTGAATAATGCAAGTGCTGATGCTCTAAGAGCATCATTTAAAAAAAAAAAAAAAAGAAATCCCCCCAAACCCAGTGGTGTGACAGCTTTACTCCCGCTCCTTCAGCATTCCTACAAGGAGAAAGGGAACCGAGGTTGGTGATGCTGTTAACAGTGCTTTCACGCACTCTCGGGACCACACAAGGCCAGTGGTTCCCGGGAGAAAGCCTCCTCTGCTACCAACTCAAAGGCCACTGCACCACCTCAAGATCCTCACAGCTCTGTAAGGGATAAAGCTGACTCCCGGAGCGGCTTTGCTGTTGAAGTTGACAACAGTTTTGTCATCTTAAGCACAAATACAACAACAAAGAACTTGCTGAGTATTTCCAGAGTCTAATTCATCAAGCTCACCTCCCCAGGCTCCCTCTACAGCCCAAGAGAAAGCTGCTAGCAGCAAGCTCGGGAGGGCTACGTTTAAGTCCTTCTGGACTTTCCAGCTACAGAAACCCACAGGAGTGATCAGAAAGCAGAGGTTTTCACACTGGTATGTGGTGCCTGGGTACACTACTCTCCACTAGAAGTAATCCCTTAAGGCAAGTAAAAGAAGCGAAGTGGTCATCTGTGGGCTTAAGTATCCTACTGAAGGCCTGAAAATCTTAAGTTTTTTTGGAACGCACTGTTTCACAAAGGAGATGACTTTTCAGATACCATCTTCCCCACCCCTGAAAGCCCATTCATAAAACATTTCAAAGAACTGACTGCTCTGAGGTCCTGTCAGTATCAAATTCTTACTCAAGCAGGATAAGAGAAGAGTGAGTCAGCCTTTAAAACCATAATAGCTCATCTACTGGGGTCAGCACGTTCAGGGAAAGACCGGCAGGTCTTCAGCGCTACTTAAAGGGCAGGCCTGCACAAAAGAGAGGAAGCAGACTGGCAAGAATGGATGTGTCACACTGTTTTTCTAGAGATAACCAGAGGGGACTCCCGCTTTAAAGTCAGCCTGGTTACACACTGCCAGGACTGSCGCTGCCCTGGCCACAGGGCCCCTTAGGGCATGGCAGCATCTCTGCTCTGACCAGCACCAGAAGCCATCGAGTCTGAGGAGGGGCTGTCAGGACCCAAAACAGAGAGGAAAACTCCCCACACCATGGGTAACTTTCAAATAATAATACAAAAAAAATTATGCTAAACTGCTACAATTCTGCTGTTGGATGTCCCCAAAACAGCATCAGTCTTGCAACAAAGCACACAGGCGGCTGGCTTGCACCTCAACACAACAGAGGACAGGATCGCAGTCCTGCCTCAGATCAGCTTGCTCTGCTGCTCCACTGAGGCCAGAGTCACAGCRAAGGAGGGCTGGGTGCTTTATGTGTTTGTACAACAGGTCAGATTAGGCTGCCTAGAAAATACTGCACTAGTTGTTAACTTTAAGTGAGGTACATAGGCAGGGAGAGGGAGGATCAGTAATTAAATCAACGAGTTTACTTGTACGGAAAAAAAAMCCAAGCTTTTTTCAGGCATTCAATTCCTTCTGCAGGAAATCCAGCTAAAAGAGAGTACGTCTCCCTGCAAACCTTGTCTACCCTGCTTGTCTACCCTTAAATCATTCTGGCTACAAATACTACTGTCCTTTAAGACCAGCAATTTGATGCAYGATGGTTGCAGTAGCCTTGTTAAAATACTGGAAAACTGTTCTGGAAGTAATAACTGGAACAAGGTGGCTCTCTGCCAGGCAAAAACTATTCATGCCGCTTGCTTGCTGCCCAGAGGATCCTGAACTCTTTTCTGCATTCAGAAACATCCTCAACAGCAGGGCAAAGCGAGCCCCTGTACAGGAGCTGCTAATCCTTAAGGATAGGTCATTCTCCAGGGGAGTGCAAGGCAAGTTCACTGCCCCTCCACAGCCAAAAGGAGGCTCAAAGCCGCTTCCTGGCTGATGGGTAAGAGGATGTGCCTCCTGGATATGTAGGCCTTGGAAAGGAAGGACATAGCCGGAGAAAGGTGTGCTCCAGTAACCCCCAAAAATAGTGGGATTAGCACCATTCCTGTACCTCATTTCCTGCTAGCTAGCTCTAGGCAGCTGCCTGCCAGCCTGAAGGATACTCTCATTAGCGCACAGGATATTTCAACACATATCTGACGTTCAGTCAGGAATTCTAGCCAGGAATCCTGACACTTGGTCCCACTGCACCTCAGGCATTTTTTACTAGAGCCAGCTTCAAGGTTTTTCTGACACCACCAACAGGTGACAAATTACAACACAACCTGGGCACTTTGCTGCCTGCTGGTGCTCTCTGAGCACTCCAGGGTTAAAGGATGGAACCCAAAGCTCCAAAACTATAAACAAGCGTCAGTAGAGATGAATGAGAGATATGTCAAAGAGAAAGTCACCTCTGATCAACAGGCAATAAATTCCCTGATGTCACACTGGCAGGAAAGAAAGCATATTATTTCTCTGACTCTAAAGCTTAGACTGACCAGCATGGTGCTCTCAGAGTCGGAGTACCTTCTGACTGCCCCAGGAGCTGTACATATGGTTATGAGATAAGAAATTAGGACCACCGCCAACAATAAGAAAAAAAGGGATGTTTTGAATTCTGAAGCCTGCAGTCTTCCTTTGAATGTGTACACTGAACTGCTGCCACACAACACGAATRGACCTATTCCCTCATAAAACTCCTTAAATCACTGGATGTTTGGAGTTATTCTAGCRCACAGAAATGCATCTGACTGCCTACCCAGTCACCTTCCCCTGGGAAATGCAGAATTGCTTTAGGAGGGAGCGAAACACCCAAAGGCCCGTCCCTGAACACACTCAGGCCAGCACCATCACTTCTCTGTTCCCAGGAGAGGAAGTGTGCGTAAAGGTGTGTGAGCAATTTTGACAAACGCAAAGGCTTCTGTTGCTGCTCTTTGCCCAGTCTCTTCACAAACTTCACAGAGCAACAGCTGGAAAAACCTCACATCTGTTTGAGAGGTGCTGTCACCTTATGAGCTTCAAGAAGGGCAGCAGAGCCTGSAATGAGACTTCCCACTGATGTGATCACTGTGCTCTGCAGCCCTCACTGGGCACAACACACTTGCAACAAGCAGGAAAGCGCAGGGGTCAAAACACAAGCCAGGTTCACTCGAAGTACAGCYCAGAAGCACAGACCTCACAGCCCAAACAGCTGCAGAAAGAGCCACAGGACATCAGTCAACCCTGGAGCTGCAGCTACCAACTGGGCTCCGAGTGGTAGCCAGCACAGTGTCATCAGCGCAGCAGGTAAGTGCTGTAGGGCTGAGAAAAGCCCACCCAGGGCTTGGCTTCCCTCTAGAAGCTTGAAGAGTCCAGGAAAGCTRTGCGTTTGCCTCGTTCTACCAGGACAGCTGCCAGAATCCACTAAAAGCGCACCTTCAGAAGAAGAAAGGATGACAGCCCTGATCAGCAYGAAGAAGTTCTGGGGATGGGAATTTTCTGAAGAGCTGCACTGGTACATGCCTGGAACTTCCTTGCCCCATAGCAGAGGATGGGGCCCTCRATGCCTACTTTGATGCCCTGCGCAGAGCAGCAGAACCTACCGCAGAGGCTGCTGAAGCAAAGAGGAATTTCCAGCTAGGAGTATAGTATTTACGCTCCTGTCAATTTTCAGATTTCTACATGGTTCATCAAGTTTCCATTTGAGCACTGAAGCTGAGAAGCAGATCTCTCCTATGAAACATCTGCATTGCACCCTTTTTCCCTATACAGCCACAAAGCACTTAGGGTAGGAGATCTAGAGAGGAACAACCCTTCTGATGCTGTGTGACGCTTTACCCCTGACAGTAGAGGGATTTTCACAAGTCTTGCCTCCAAGAAAGTAGAAGCAGGGGCTGGAAAGCCACTTGTGATCCCATTCCAGCAGAGGCAAAGCAGACAGAGGGTAAGCCCAGTCAGTCTTTCAGTGCAGACAGATGGCCAGCTACAAAACAAAGCACCTGCAAACTTGCCAAGTGCTACATCCCAGCAGTGGCACATCCCAGCCTAATCTGGTTCCCTACAACTGCAGCAGCCAAGCTCACTTGCTTCAAAGGGAAATGGAAGTCAATCACAGGGCATCGGCCAACTGTGTTATGTTGTACAAGGGGCCCAGGGAAAGGAGAGCCCCTCCTGACCGCTACAAGTCACTGGTTCAGTTGTGCCAACCTCTTATCAGCTTTGGCGAGAGGTCTGTGCAGCCCGCTGCCATGACAGAGCTTTAAAACACGCACCTTCCCGCTGTTCGTTTGTCAGTTGCTCTTTGGGGAACTCCACATCAAATGTTATTATTAGTGAGCCTTTGATATTATTGTTATCAAAATTTGGAAGACCTTCTCCTTTCTTCCACAGTTTGGCCCCAGGTTTCGTAATTTTATCCCGAGCAATGTGAACCTAGAGACAAAAGAAATTTCACAACATTACTGGTATTCTGTGTGTGTACCCCAATACTCCAATGCTCTTTCCAACCCACTGGAAAGCTTCAACTGACACTGATTCCTTGCCAAAGTCAGTGATATTCAASGGGTCCAGGCAGCATTCCTGCCAGRACACGTCAGAACTAACACCACCCAAGAGAGCACACCCATAACTGCTGTGACAGCCTGGAACCRAGACCCACACTGTGCACCCCTTGTAGCATGGGGTGCTACATGTAGCACCCCATGGAGACTGTTTTGGCTCCATGGGAATTGGTCTGGAAGGCTCTGGCAGAGGGGATACTGTATACAACCAGCAGCTGCACAGACCCCGAGCAAGCTAGCCCTCAGCACAGGAGACCTGCAGTTAAATTTAGTTTACACACAGCAAGAAAGCAAACTGTTGCCTCACCTTGTGCCCATCCAAGTGGGCAATATCCATTTCAAAGCCTGTAAGTGCCTCGACCAGCGAGATTGTCACGTTTGTATACAAGTCATCTCCTCTTCTTTCAAAGACTGGGTGCCTGTGGAAATAAAAGACATTGGAACTTTTCTCCTTCTTCACAGRGGAAATAGGTCCTCTAGCTTCCTCCCCTCTATTTGCAAGTTTGGAGAACTCACAAATCAGATAGGAAGTGAGGAATGAATAAAATTTAGCTTCATTTTCCTGTGTGAGGTATGGACTACTAAATAACCTTTCTATTTCTAGGGCAGTGAGTGGTGAGGCGTGTCAAGAAGTTGTGACTCATGCAACAATTTTCTTAGCAGCGCATTTGCTTACAATAGGGAGATAGTATGTTTATGGAAAAAGGAGATATTTCATGTGATTCACACAGGAGCCACTAATGCATGCCAGAGTTCAAGCCGAAGGAAATAAAAGTGGAATTATTGCAGCATCTCAACAGTGGTGAATAAAGCCACGCTAGCATCATCAGGGTTGAACATCCTCCACAGCCCTGCGTACCAGACCCCTGGCTGCACCCACTCAGCTGAAGGACAAGCTACATGCTAGCCAAGCAGGCAACGCTGGCCAGAAAACTGCTTGCAAGCTTCCTTTATAGTAACCAGAAAGAGTGGTCTAACTAGGCCAGTTACTTACTTAAGAACTTTTATTCGGAAGCGCAAATCACCTGGCTCCCCATCCACATGGGGTTCACCTGTGAAAAAGAAAAAAGCTTTGTTTAAAGGAGCTAGTTAGTAACAACTGAAGAAACAAGCAGCATATTAACACAGTAGAGATTTGCAGCTCACATGTTAAAGGAAAAAAACAACTAATTGATCTTTACATGACTAAAACCCTACTTACACAGTTCTGTTATTAAAGAGCCTAGGACTTCCTGAGTATTGCCTCAATGAGCTCATATCTCTCTGCTATTCTGAAAGACTTGCCTGCATGTTAGTGACATCCTTTACTTGTTGAAGGACTTCATCTCCTTGGGCAGAGGGGATTCCCTCACATACTCAACCCTGGAACAGATGCTCCTACTCAAAAGTTATCTGAAACATCAGATTTAGAGGTGTTTTTTTTGTGTGTGTGTGTGTGTGCCCCCAGTACCAGCAAAGGTAGTGGAACTCGGAGCGTTATCCAGACTTAGCAGAGAGTATGCTCCTGGATTTCAGCAGCATGCAGAGGACACAGCACTTAAAACCACGTGTGCTGCCCAGTTACCCAAAGCAGGGCTTGGACACTCTCACCACGACGAAGACCAGCCTTGCATCACGGAAAAGGAGCAAGTCAAAGCTGAGCAGCAGCAGGACAGTGCCCATATACATACCTTCACCAATGAAGGGGTACTCCATACCATCCCTCACGCCTGGCTCTATCTCCACTTCTAGCGTTCGCTCCTCATTCACAAGCCTGCAAAGGGAAGAGCAAGCAAACACTAAGTTTTCAACAGYAGGTGGTAGCGCCTACTTAGGTTACTGGGGCAATGAGAACACCCCCAGGAGTTAACACATACTCTCTTCTTGCTCACATCTACAACTGGAGGGCAAGTGCTGCCTTTCTTGTGTGCTGATACTCATYTAGTAGAGAAGGCAAAGTTGAGCTCCTAAATGCACAGTCAGCATTTGGATGCGTGACTACAACACAGTATTCCATGTCCAACTGTTCCCAGCTGGAAACCGTGGGCTTCCCTGACTTTGCTTATTGAGATTTAGTTGTGGAGTTTCCACTGATTGTTCAAGGAATGAGGTTGAAAGAGCAAATTGAGGAGCTCTACATCTAACAGAGTTGGCCATCTCTACTGTAAGAATAAAGACTGGCTCCTTGGAAATGAGAAACCTGTGTTAAGTTTTTCCAAATTCCCCAGGTCTTACTAGTAGTACAGGCACTTTCCTCCATCTAGTGGTAGGTTTTGAATAAACATCCATRTAGCAGTAAAGAGCATAAAACTCACTTGACATTTGGACATTCATCACAAACAACTTCTTGAGTCATCTGGAAACGTCCAGGACCCAACTGGGTGGTCCTCATCTCCTGCCGGCAATTGCATTTCCGTTTGCCAGGTGCCTGTCTTGCCACGGGCTTGTTCCTGACAACCTGCATGGAAGAGGAAGAGGTTGATACCAGCACAGAGGCCAGCACTCCTGGGTCTCCACAAGGGTCTGGATTTCTCAAACAGCCTGAACATAATTTGGTTTTGTGTGCTGCCTCCACAGTAGCTCCAAATGGCCGCAGCAA
Source organism: Oceanodroma leucorhoa (assembly GCA_030449065.1). Taxonomy (NCBI): domain Eukaryota; kingdom Metazoa; phylum Chordata; class Aves; order Procellariiformes; genus Oceanodroma; species Oceanodroma leucorhoa. The sequence goes on along the minus strand of JASVER010000132.1, from coordinate 1,636,821 downwards.
AACATTCTGACAACAGTTTTCACCTTGCGCCTCTTGCTGATCACACATTAAATACCAGAAAAACTCCCTCTGACATCACTATTACCATTTCCTGTCTTTTTCCTGCACACCTTTCTAAATAGGAGAGGTAACACTAGCATGAAACACCTCAYACTTTGGTTACGATAGCTTCCTTGTCCCACACAGTGGGCAAAATTATCTGGAGTTCCCCATTTATCCAGACACTCACAACGCAAATTCTAACACGCAGAATAGCAGGGGTTGTCAGCACCAGAAATGTAGCTTGCTTTAAAAAAAAAAATAATTAGAAGGCCACCATACATTTGCCAAGTATGTAATCCAGAAATGTGCASTGACATGTTTGGCCATATAAAGAGGCTACGAAAAATCCTCAATGTGGTTTTGCAAGAATTGCAAAGTGAATTTGAGGCTTATGAACGGGCCCTCAAATATCACTAAATTCTAGAGAGAGACCGCTTACACCTTTTCCAACTGGGCTACTGCAATAAAAAAAAGCTACAGCTAGTCACTGACAGCCAGTAAATAAGCTATTATCACAAGAAGCATCCCTTTATAGAGAAAGTGCCAGATGGCAAAGACTAGTAAATGTATTGTTTCTTCAGTTAGCTGCTAGCAAATACCATCACAACATCCTCCACTGTCACTGCCAGATACCGAGAAAACGAGCATCTATTTTAGTTCCATTCTTTGGGAGAAGATATCATGCTGAGCAGAGGACAGGCCAGGCATCTCAAACCTAAGAATACACTGGAGACACCGACAGGCAAGCAGTCAAACTTACTTCTACGAAGTTTCCTGAATACACCTCCTCCAGTGTAACCTCCAGGTCGACAATGATGTCACTTCCTCGGGGAATGTTCCTGTCTTGTTGGCGAGGGTTACCTCCAAACATGAATCCAAAGTCCCCAAAGAAGCTGGAGTAAAGCACATCAATTAGTTCAGGAAGGAATTCCGATCAAACAAGGCTTTGATGAAGAGAGTCACCCATGGCAGCAGCAACGTGTTGCTCGGCAAATGCTTCTAGCCCCCTAGAGAACAGCCTCCTCGGAGTACAAGAGCACCATAGTACATCCAAATAGCTCTTTTTCCTCCTCCAGGACACAAGCTAATGCCTTCAAACAAAGCAGTCACTTTGGAAGAGTTTTCTGTACTAAAGAAAAGAACTTTTGGAGCAGGAGTTGAATGCCAACACCTCAAAATCTGACCGCTGCCTAAGGGAAGTCCTCTCCGTACTGCACTGCTGCTCAGCTACCATCACCACAAGGTGCAAGCCAAGTAGTGCTCCACCTCTGGCACTGCAAGTCAATGCTAGCAGGTTGGTTTTCAGTAGTTTGAGGACAAGGGGGAGGAGTAAAAGCTTCCTAGCAAGTCGGCATATTTTTCCTCAAAACAGGCCAGCAGATGGTGTGAGTTCTCACCCAGAAGGATTACATGAGATGAGCAACTTCAGGAGTTGTTTAGTAAATTTGTGCCTAGCAGAACCAAAGGGGCCTTAAACAAAGAGAAAATCAGGTTCTGCCTGAGAAACACGCAAGTGCCTTCAGATTTTAATGATCCAAATTCTACAGTTGCTCTGAAATGTAGTGTAAGTCACTACAGCATTACTTTGYAAAAGAAGAAGTGACCCCAAAATGCACACACGATCTGTGACAAGAGGTTAAACATCAATCACATACCAGATAACACAAGAAAGTTCCTACACGTTTAATGCAGCTGCAGCACCTTACAAATCACCCACATTGGCGACACAGCTTGCCAAGTGRGCAAGAGCTGCCCACGTGGGAAGACACCACTGGTTCCTACAAACTGCTCTTGAAGCAAGGACTGATGCAAGACAGACAGCTGAAAACTGCCCATGGGATATTCACTGTAAATGTCTGTCTTCAAATTCTCAACTGYTGCTTCAGATCAGTACCTCTTGTCTGGGTAAGAGACTTTAACAGAATTTGCCCTTGTCAAACACGTGCATGAGCATCACAAAATTAGAGCACCAACTGTAGAATAGCYGAAAGTGGCAAAATCTCCTTACTGTGAGAAGATGTCTCCATGGGAGCTCTGGTGCCCATCCTTCAATCCCTCCTCACCGTACGCATCGTACTGCTTCCTCTTCTCCTCATCCGACAGCACCTGGCAAAGGGGWGCAAAGCCGACAAGACATTCACCCACAGCTGAACTGGGTTATTTAAACACAGCTCTGAGAAGAATCTCACCGGTACGCTTCACTGAGGGACAAGCAGCAACGCTTTACGTTAGAGAAGCGCTGGCTAGAACTTGCTTGCTGCGCCGGACTAGAAAAGTTAAACATTTATCAGTTAAACCCATAAAAAGTACAGTTAGTTTATTAAAACAGCAGAAGCAACACAGAAAAGATAAACAATACTGAGTTTATATTAAGGATTAAAAAAGAATCAGAAGGAATAATTCAAATCAGTTCCTACACAGCAGGACACACTGAAAAATCACATAATACCACCCCTGTTTCTCAGTTTGTTCTTCRAGCATGCAGAATGTGTATTTCTCCGGCTACTATTTCGTAACAATTAGCAATGATGGCAAGTTTGCATACCAAGCTAGACCTGCCAAATACGGTAACTCCGCACCAGTTTGAATGCTGGCCCTCATTCCTAAGGGCAGCAAAAGTTAAAGTWATTTCAGTACTGAGGCAGAATAACACATCCCAACGCACATGACTTCCAAGACTTTAATTCCTAAATACTGATCTTTGCTCTTTCCTCCCCCAGAGATCCAGAAGTTTCTGGTCACATTTAGTTTTCCTTCCCCTTCCTCCCCTGTTGGTCATATTTGGGAAGGTTAAAATTGCCAGGTTAGCTTTCAGAAGGCTAGAGAGGAGTGGAAACAGGTGGAGAAGCACCTAACCAGGTGGACAAGCTGGCTAAATGATGAAAGCCAGCCTGAAATTGTAACCAGTGATAAATGCTAGTAACAGGGAAAAAAACCCAACAGTGACTTTACTAGCTTCATCTAGTAGGCAAGAGTTCAATCCTCCCTTTGTCACTTCAGATTTTGCATTAAAACAYACATTTCCTAAAACTGGGATAAGCTTTCCATTTTGTGGTCTGTTGGTGTCAAGAGCAGAATTTTTCCGGTAGAGTACTGYACAGTACTGACGATACCACGAGCACTAAGAAAGGAATTAAGAACAATATATTTGCCTTTCCATTCATTTTCCTTCTTTCTGCAGGTTGTTGGAGAACACAACTCCAAGAACACAGTTTCAAGTACTGTGAAGAGAGTTCTTGTTTGTTATGYTAGGTTGCCTTGAAAGCAAAGCAACTACAGTGGATAAGCTTAGAAAAAACCCCACGGAAACTCCCCACCCAAACCATCCTGAGACTAATGACTTTACATAGAGGAGTCTCAGTTCCCTCACATGGGATCAGTCTCCTTTCTAACCGAAATAGCTGTGTTCAGGCCACACAGCTGCAGGGTGGAAATCACTTAGGCTGTTAAAATGAAGGAGACCGGGTAGTTTAATTAACCTACTTTCCCCGCAATTTTTTTGAAGACTTTGCTATAGATAGTCAGCTAGCCAAACCCTGAGCAGCGGTACTATTAACAGAGGCTGTTGTTTTATGGCAAAAAGCATCCCGGTTTAGGTTATAAGGGAAAAATAATTCTAGCTCCCTTTTGCCCAAAACAATCAAATCAACATACTGCATCTCACAGCTAGTTTAGCAGAAGGATTTGCAAGCTGTACTGGCTAAACAAAGAGACAAAGACCTTGCAGGACATCAAAATGTTACTTCTTCCAAACCTGTTTTAAAAACCATGTACACCAATACTGGATTTCAATATTCTGATGCATCTCTCTTCAGCAAGAAGCACACGAATGAAGACTTTGAAGGGAGGTTTCCTAGTTTAATTTTCACCAGCACCCAGTGAGAGCACGTTGCATTCGTCTTGTCTGTGTTAGGACTAGAACGCCACRCTTCATGTTGTACAAGGACACTTCTTGTGCTTCAATAATACCCTGGTTAGGGGGAGGCAGACTCAGTCACTGCCCATAAAAGTTAACATTCAGCTACTCCGGCCACCACATCCCCTGCCGACTGGATTTTACAGCCATTTTCTCCCCAATGTTTTTAATAGAAAAAGTACTCTCAACTGTTACTATGGTAAAGACCTAAATAAACTGGGACTTGGGAAGAGGTAGAGAAATGCTTCCCATGCATGAAGTACTGTCAATTGTGTCACGATCCCAACTCATAGAAATAACAAACTCATAGCTTCAAAGTAAACCGCATGCATCAATCTTCACATRCTGCAAATGACAGGTAACAAACACCTTTTTCCACAAAAAAATTCTTTACATTCACTGTGAGAGTTCAGCTAATTTATTTAAGAATAGATAAGTCTGAACTAAAAAGAGGTCCCAGCTCTGATACAAAAATAAAGTTAATATGCTTTTTTTTCTGACCAAAAAGAGGAATGCATTCACGCTGTTTCTCTCACTTCCTCATTCATTTTATATTTGCATATCTGAAGAGCAGAGGAGCATCAGGGATGGAAGCAGGAGCCACGCTACAGCTGCGGGCTGAGCGGGACCCCCGGACTGCTGCGGGAAAGCAAACCCTTTCCTTCTGAAGCTCGACTCCTCAAAGAGGACACAAACTTCCCACCCAAACAGCCCACCAGTGCAGGCAAGCTCCTGGTGGAACCACTGCTACACATTCCTGCTGCTCAACACCATCTTCCTTGGGGGACCTCTGCTCCATGGGGGACAGCAGGAGCAGATGGAAATCAACAGTGACAGAAGGGAGACAAAAAGGACAGAGAATGTGGGAGAAACAGATCCCACCACCCTGCCTAAATTGCATTAACGTGTTTGCACGTGGCAGAGAAAGCAGGCTTTGACTTAAAACGTTTGGCTAATAAAATAACCTATATGCAATTCATATAACGCACTGTGCTGTTAGTGTCAGTTATCACTTGTATGCTACTATATTATCATGGGAACACCAGGAATCCTCACGCATATGTGCCTTAACACTTACTTTTCCCTCCTTAATGCTGTCTAAAAGGCAAGCCAACCACCTTTCATCTCCTATCAGCTCAGACTTACCCACAGCCAGCCCCTATATATACACACACTTGCTCCTGTGCCAATACATATAGCTGATGCAACCCTATTTCTTCCTCAAAGAATTATTAATAAGTACCAAATAACTTTAACTTGCTGCCTTCATCTTCTCCTGGCTAAGTGAGCTAAGCTCTTTTGTTGTCCTCAGACAAAAGGAGCTCTCTAATCAGCCTGACAGCCTCTCTACCTTTGTTTTTTATTTGGTAGACTGTCTGAAATTCAATACAGTAACAGGGATGGAGGGATTGCACTTGCGCCTTATAGAGAGGCCTTTACACATCCTAGAATCCCTCCTTTCTTGTTCCTGAGCTTTATAGGATGAAACCTCGTGAGACAACTTGTTGGCCCAGCTCAGCTTCACGCTCTCGGCACGTTTTATCATGGACCCCATCCACCCTCCACAGTCGGAGAAGGGCTGGGAGGACTTCAAGCCCTCCGAGCTCCTTACAACAGGCTGCACCACTTCACCCCCCTCCTTTCCCAGCAGCCACACCGGGCCTCCCTACACCCTGCCCCACACCGCAGGTACCCGCAGCGGGGTGCGGTGCAGGGGAGTGGGGGGGGAGCCCGCCGCCCCCGGCCTCACCTCATAGGCAGCCCCCAGGTCCTGGAACTTCTCCTGCGCCCGGGGGTCGTCGGGGTTCCTGTCGGGATGGAGCTGCAGCGCCAGCTTCCGGTAGGCCTTCTTGATGTCCTTGATGGAGGCGCCGCGGGACACCCCCAGGATCTTGTAGAAGTCCCTCCTGCCGGGGGGGAGGGAAGAGAGAGAGGGGAAGGGAGCGAGGCCCCGTCAGCGCCGCCGGGCCCGGCGGGGGGACAGGCGGGGGGACGCGGGCCCGGCGCGGGGGGACGGAGGCCCGGCGGACTCACCCGGCGGCGGCCTCCCCGCAGAGGCAGAGCAGCAGGAGGCAGAGGCGGCCGAGCCAGCCGGGGGCCATGGCGCGGGGGCCGGGCCTGCCCGGGGGGCGGCGGGCAGAGGGAGCGGCGCTCTCCGGCAGGGTCCGCAGCGCCGCAGCCGCCCGCCCCGGCCCGGCCACCATTAGACGTGAAGCGGAGCCCGGCGACAGGCGCCGGCCAATAGGAGCGCGGCGCAGCCCCGCGCGCTGCATGCCGCCGGCCTATCGGCTGCGCACACTTCACCACCGGCTCGGCGCCGCTGACCAATCGCCTGCCAGGACGTCGGCTCTGAGCTCGTCGGTCCAATCACGGCTCACAGCGTCACGCCACGCCCTGCCCTATCGCCGCTGCAGGCTTTCGCCCAGCGGCAGCCAGTCAGAGGGCGCGTCGTTTATTCCCGCCTCCGCGCTGACTCTAACAGCCAATCGATAACCGGCTCCTCGGAGAGGGGGCGGACCTGCCCCGCCCAGGCGGAGTCCTCCACGGTGTGAGGGAAGGGCCCTCTCGTTGGTCCGCGCGGCCGCCGCTCTGCGCGGCGCCTCGGCGGGCACCGGAAGCGGGCGGCGGCGGCGGCGGTCGCCATGGAGGCGGCCCCGGCCCCGGCCCCGGCCGCGGCCCCGGTGCGGCTGTGGGTGAAGACGGAGCCGTTCCTGGTGGGGGCCCTGCCCGTCCCGCCGCCCGCCCGCCTCGGTCCCCACTACCTGCGGAAGATGGCGGCCTACGCCCGGGCGCGGGCGGCCGAGGGCTGCTTCCCGCGGCTGTCGTGGCCCCGCTGGCGGCACATCGCCTGTGGGAAGCTGCAGCTGGGCCGCGGCCTGGCCTGGCTCTACTTCGAGCTCTTCCACAGCCTCCTCCGGCCGGACCCGCCGCGCCGCCTCGAGTGGGCCGAGGCCGAGGCGGCCTGCGGCAGCGCCGACGAGCTGGAGCGGGAGCGGAGCAAGGCAGGAGCCCCATCCCGGGCCGGGCGGGCGTGGGGAGAGCCCAGCCCATCCTAACGCCTGTTTTTCTCCCCTCTTGGCTAGCTGTCGGTAGACGCTCTGCAGTTCCTGCTGTTCCTGTACGTCCAGCAGGTGAACAAGGTCTCTCTGCGAACGTCTCTGATCGGGGAGGAATGGCCCAGCCCCAGGACCAAGTCTCCCGGCCTGACTGGAAAATCCACCAGTGAGAATAAGGTATTTGTGGCTGTAGGATTCTCCTTGCGTGACCGTGTGGGMAACGGCAACGTCCTGCCTTGAGGTGGGTTGAAAAGTGGCTGTTCCTGGGAGGGTGTAACCCTGCCTGCGGTGAAGACTAAGCTAGAGTCAACCTGGAGATACTTTGCTCAGTAGTAAAYGAAACGAAGTTGGTGTGTTCTCTGCAGCTTTACCAGCAAAAGTTGTCCACGGGAATTTCCTAGAGTCTGAGACCAACTGTGAAAGTTCTCTCAGAGTCTTGGCAATTCTCCTTTCAAGAAGCAACTGCCTCTTTGCGTTTTCCGTTAGTCAAACGSGAAGCTTTTCTTATGTTGGAGGCTGCTTTCCTGTGATCCACTGGAGAGTATTAGGATCCCGGGATGGACCCTAGCGTTAAGTTATATTTCAGAGAGGGGACTTCATTGGTGAGTTGTAGATCAACCATGTGGAAATGTTAGTGTTTCCTTTTAAAATACTATCAAGTATTTTGAAAGARGAGAAGTGAGTTGGGTGTATTGGGTGCAGCTTGTGGGCAGCTCTGTGTTTGAGAGTGAATTACAGATTGGCAACGTCATTATAAAGGCCAGTTGCAAACCTCGGTGGATTTCTGTCACGACTATGATGTTGTGAGCTGTATGAGCTAGTGAAATGTAGCTTGGGACAAGCTGAAATAATTAAAAATAGGGGCTGGGTAACTTTATACTGAAAGATTGAACAAATGAAAAAAGAAGTGAGAGGAGCTGGTACAGGGCTGTGAGTTGGGTGGCCATGGAGCATCCAGCGTTATTTAAAAGCTGATATTTTAACTGTAGCCATCACGTAAAACTCTGGACAGGAAGGAGATGCGTCTTGGCTGCCATTGTACCCCTCCCAGAGGTTTTGGTCCTGACGGGGTTGGGGCTGTCTCCACTGGTGTTACTTTTCCCTGTGTAATCGGGAGAGATTCCCCCAGCTTCAGCGATGCCTGATGTGAACCGTGCCCCCTTTTGAAATGGTGTAGYGAGGCTTGTCTGGTGCGAGAGGGCCTCTGTCACAGGGCAGGGACCTCCAGCCGCTAGACAAGATGCTCGCAGCTGCTTGTTACACCCCTGCGCGTGGTGAGGCCRATGTGTAATCACAGCCTGTGCTGCTTGGTCTGCAGGCTGCAGGGCAGCAGAGGTTGTCTTTATTAATGTCTGCCGTAATTCCGGTCTTCTGCTTTTTTTGGGTATGCAGCCCTTTAGAATTTGAACTAATGATTCTTTCAGAGGTTGTTTGGTTTATTGGTCCGCTCGCTGTGAAGAAATGACCCTCTGCTTTTTCCCCGCTGYGCCTCGGAAGGCGGCACTTAATCATGTCTGAAGGACTGGAACAGATACGGTGATTTTCCAATCGAGCAGTTGCAAGACCTTGACTGTCAGTTATTGATTTGTTTCCTRCCTTCGATTGCCAGCAGCAGCTGTCTGAATTTGCGTGGGAAGGATTGTAGGAGAGTCTGTTTCTGCTTTCTAGAATGAAATATTTGGTACTTGGAGTTAGAATAAAATGTTTTTTTCTTTTTGGGGGGAGGTTGCTGATGAGTCCAGTTTCCTTTCTGTGTTTTGGAAGAGCAGAGYAGCAAAAGCAGTGAGCAGGAGAGAGCACCGCGTTTGACTTGCTTTCCCTCTTTTAAAATAAGTGTAAGCAAGGATGCATTGTATACTGTCGGTGGAGCTTGTCAGCTCTGTAAGAACTCACCTCGTTCTTCTGTGGTTTTCTGCCCGCTCAGAACTGGAACGATCAGGACCACCGCGCCTTCGTGCAGAGCCACCTCTCGGATATGCTGGAACTGCTGCTGGAGCCGGAGCAGCTCACTGCCTCCTCCCATTCCACCCACAGTAGCCTGGTGTCCTACGAAGCCGTCTGTGCCCTCAGCTTTCTTATTGAAGGGACCGTGAACAAATCCAAGACGGTTCATCCTCTGCACGAGCTTGCCCTCTGGCAGCCCTGTCACGGGCAGAACGGCTACTCAAAGGTCTCCAAAGCCTTCTCTTTCCCCAAGCTGGAGAGCTGGCTGCGGTCTTGCCTGACGACAAACCCTTTTGGAATGACTGCCTGCCTCAAGTCTGGGAAGAAACTCGCGTGGGCACAGCAAGGTAGCTACAGGCCTTGCCTTTAGTTTTAGAAATAACTTGCCAGTCTTGGYTTCTCTTGCTGAGCAGGGGCCTGGCAGTGGCGTGGGGACTTGCCTCCTTTTCCTCCTAYTGTCAGTGGAGATGGGAAGAATGACAGCTTAGAGGCGAGTCTGTGGGACTAGAGGGTGCTGCATGACATCTCTGTGTATTTTTCCCGTCCTTAGATCACTTTTGTGAGCAAACATTAATGACTTTATTTTCAAAGGCCCCTCTGAGTGAGGTGAGTATCACTGTCCTCATTATTCAAGTACAGCTGGACACAGAGAACAGGTGATGTGATGTGTTTGTGGCAAAGGTGATTACTGATCCAGGTTTCCTTGCCTTGAATTGCAGCCCCTCACCTGCAGGGACATGGCAGTGGAGCCAAGGCACCTTCCACCTTAGGAGAAAAAAATTCAGATGAATGTTTTGTTTCCTGTGACTGCACAATCGTAAGAGTGGCAGTGCATTAGGTGGGACAGTGAGGTTGCTCAAGGATTGTACTGTAGAGGGAGCATTTCACTGTCTTAAGACGTTCGGTTCCTGCTCTCAACATAAAACTTGCCCTAAGGATCTTCCTGCCAAGCTAAGTCTTGTGTTCAGGAACAGACTTCTGGAAATGGAGATGCCTAGGTCAGGGCTGTCTGTAGCTTGTGGGAGCCTTTGGCTGCCCCAGGGATCTGGACAGGCTGGATCGATGGGCTGAGGCCAATCGTATGAGGTTCAACAAGACCMGGTGCCGGGTCCTGCACTTGGGTCACAACAACCCCAGGCAACGCTCCAGGCTTGGGGAAGAGTGGCTGGAAAGCTGCCCGGCGGAAAAGGACCTGGGGGTGCTGGTCGACGGCCGGCTGAACATGAGCCGGCATGTGCCCAGGTGGCCAAGAAGGCCAACGGCATCCTGGCCTGTGTCAGGAATAGTGTGGCCAGCAGGAGCAGGGAGGGGATCGTGCCCCTGTACTCGGCACTGGTGAGGCCGCACCTCGAATACTGTGTGCAGTTTTGGGCCCCTCACTACAAGAAGGACATTGAGGTGCTGGAGCGTGTCCAGAGAAGGGCGACGAGGCTGGTGAAGGGTCTGGAGCACAGGTCTGATGAGGAGCGGCTGAGGGAGCTGGGGGTGTTTAGCCTGGAGAAGAGGAGGCTGAGGGGAGACCTTATCGCTCTCTACAACTACCTGAAAGGAGGTTGTAGCGAGGTGGGTGTTGGTCTCTTCTCCCAAGTAACAAGTGATAGGACGAGGGGAAATGGCCTCAAGTTGCGCCAGGGGAGGTTTAGATTGGACATTAGGAAAAATTTCTTCACCGAAAGCATTGTCAAGCATTGGAACAGGCTGCCCAGGGAAGTGGTGGAGTCACCATCCCTGGAGGCATTCAAAAAACRTGTGGATGTGGCACTTTGGGACATGGTTTAGTGGGCATGGTGGTGTTGGGTTGACAGTTAGACTTGATGATYTTRGAGGTCTTTTCCAACGTTAATGATTCTRTGATTCTATGAATAATCTTGAAGTATTTTTGTGCCCCACTTTCTGCAGCTTCTGACTGCTACATACTGCTGACCTGCCCAGTAGGCGTTGRTGGATGGTATGGTGTGTGAAGTGATGCAGTTTGACGTACCATCCTTGAAGTTTTAGGCTGATTATTTTCCTGAGGGATTGTTGAGTGATGTGGACAGTGAACCATCACATCTGTGTCTCTGTAGGAATCATGTAAAGCCTTTTTGTGCTTTTTTTTARTTTTAAATGCGTTGGTAACTTAATTTTGCAGTTGAAGGAACAACCAGGAGAGCAAAGATTGCCTGCAATACTCGTGTGGTGCCTGAGGTGTTCCCCATGGTGATAATGAGCCAGGTGTACAAGCAGACGCTGGCCAAGAGCTCGGACACCCTGGTGGGGGCTCACGTAAGAATTCATCGCTGCAACGAGTCCTTCATTTATCTCCTCTCTCCTCTCCGGTGAGTTTTTGTTCTCCTGGGAGACAGCTAGATGTCTTTTCAGCAAGTTTGTTCAAGCGCTAAGTTCTTGTTAGATGGACTAAGGAGTGAAAAAGTCCTGGTTTTGCTCTTTTCTGCTCACTGTGTCCTTGCTCTCTTGTTCTTTCGCAGGTCTGTGACCATTGAGAAGTGCCGGAATAGCACTTTTGTCCTTGGCCCTGTGCAGGCGTCTGTTCACATCCACAGCTGTGACAACGTCAAGGTCATTGTGGTTTGCCATCGTTTGTGCCTTTCTTCCACCGCTGGCTGTACTTTTTACATTCTCACGCCTACCCAGCCTCTCATCCTCTCGGGGAACCAAGCAGTCAGCTTTGCCCCCTTCCACACCCATTATCCGATGCTTGAAGACCACATGGCGCAGGTGGGCTTGGCCACTCTGCCAAACTACTGGGACAGCCCCATGCTGGTGTGCAAGGAGAGCRGTGACACGAGTGTCTTCCGCCTCCTGCCGCCCTCGGACTTCTACACCTTCGTGATTCCTTTTGAGATGGAAGGAGACACCACGGAGACGCCGGGTGGGCTTCCCCACGTGTATCAGAAGGCGCTGAGTCAGCGAGAGCAGAAGGTACAGATCTGGCAGAAAACCGTGAAGGAGGCAGGCCTGACCAAGTGAGTGCTGCATCCGAACAGGAACGTGTGAGCTGCGTTGAAGCTCAGCTCAGRCATACAAACAGAAGATTCATTTGATGTGGTTCAACAAAAATGCTTTATTAATAGGTTGATTTGCATGAGCCGTGTCTTGCATGCCATTTCTAGAGCATTAGTAATTAGCAGTCTTGGGATCCTGGTCTTTGCTATTAATATAGTGAGAAGAATAATGCTCACAATTGTAACTCTGAAGGAGGTGCTTTGTCATGATTGCATTTTCCTAGCTTGTGATACTCAATGAAAAGCATGGCTAGATACTGTTGAGAGCCGAGGTGAGGAATCCACCCTGGCAGTAAGAGTTCACAACTTCTCTCACGYTGGGTACTGTCTCTCTGCTGTCTCTGTTCTGCTTCCAGTGTCCCCTGCTGCTGTGGGTGAGATCTGGGCACATACTCTGAACAAGAGCTCAACTAATTATTGGCCTGCAGCTGGTTGGTGGTCACTCTTAGCCCAACCTTTACATTGAGACTGAAGCTTTAAAATACTGTCCCATCTGTTGTTGAGGTGAGCTAAGAATGTGCATGTGTGGACCATTRCAGTAGATCACCTCGTGGACAGTAGCTTTTAAAGTCCTCTTTATCAGATCACATCGAAYCCTCTGCCCAGCTTTTACTGTGCTAGCTAGGCCTGTCCTAGCCCATCKCATGTACTGATGCACGTCTGTTTGCTTTCTCAGCGCCTGTTGTAGAGTTCTGAAAAAGTTCGCCTTGCTTCCTTTGTCAGTGTGCTTGCTTCTGCAGCCAGCCAGATCGGGCAAGGGTACACATCTCTGCCGACTTCCRTTCAGCTGCTTTTATCTTTTTGTGAACCATTTTGGTGCGGCAACCTGAAGGACCTGGCTTCTTTTGCAAATACAGAATGGGCATAGAAACCCAGATATTCAATTGTAAAGGCTTGAAGAGATGAGAACAACTTTTGTTCCCTCAGCTGCACTTGAGCTGTGTAGATTTTCTTTCTGTTCTGTGCTCAGTCGATGACTTGTAACGGGCGTGTAACTGGGTGCTGATAAGCAGTGATCTCGGGGGGGTTTGTCCTGTGGGGAGCACAGAATATGAAAACCTCCTCTTGGCTCAAACTGTCCACGCTTCCCATCATACCAAGCTGAGGAGTTCTAGTCCGGCTGATCGTTCATTGTTCTGGAGGAGCTCCCTCTGCTTCCCTTGTTCCTTTCTGAAATCCAGGTGCCTCTGTGCCGAGCGYGGAGGAGCCTGCAGTTTGAAAGAGCTCGAGACTGCGAGGGAGAAAGGATTCTGGGGCAGGAGTTTGCTACAGGTGGAGTGTGGCTGAGCAGTAGTGGTGGTGACAGAGGTGTAAAAACCTTGAAAACTCTCAGTCCTTGAGTTTTGAAGGGCAGCAGAGAGGAAAGTTATAACTTCAGCCCTTGTGCTAGAGTCATCCGTTGTGTCTATCAACCTCATCAAAAGTGCTTCTTCCCCCGCCAGCCGTTGTCCTCCCAGGGCTGCTGCTTCTCACCCCAGGRTTCTGTGAAGGTGTTCGGCCTGTCAAAATGTTACTGTTAAAGAAATGTGAGGTAATACGGATGATGTGCTTAGATTTAACATCCTCTACAGCAGTCACAGGAGGCAAGAGCTTGGTAGTGGAGTGGCTTATTTCATAAAAGGGGGAAAACTGCCAATTTTAGAAACTTGCTGAAAAGAAACTGGGCAGCTGACAGTGTAAAATGTCTCTGTCTCCTGCAGGCAGGGAAACAACTAGGGAGACAATTAGGAAGCTTAGAGCAAACAGGATATCAGACTTGTAGAAAGAAAAAAGCTGCCATGCTTGAACGGGGAGGTGAAAGAGGATGTTAGAAATAAGAAGACATCTTTCAAGAAGTTGAAGTTGTCTGAATGAGGAAAGTGGGGCAAAAAAAGAATGTAAATCCTGCCAGGCTGAAAGTAAAAACCCCGTAAGACAGSACCAATACGACAGCTTGAGGAACAACTTGCAAAAGCATAAAATCCTGTTTATTCATTTTCCGAGCATATCAGACAGAAAGTCTTTCAGGGTCAGTAGCAGATCAAGGTATATAAAAAGCACTTGGAGAAGATAAAACCCTAAGAGGAGAAAGAAGTGRCTGCCTTTGTGTTCACATTCACTGGGGAGGAATTTAGGTTAGTCTCTGTCCTAGAACCCTGCTTTCTGGGGGATGTCTCAAGTGGAAGCAACAGTACAAAGGAGAGCCTGTAACTTGAAAAAAGGGTCTGGGTACACTGAGACTCTCTGAAACTGAGTGGCACATAAATGAATAGGGCTGGCTTGCTGCTTTTCCCAGTACAGGGTGGGATCAGCACATCAAATTGGGAATAAGTTCAAAGCAAAATCACATAAAATCTCCACAGGATATTGAAATTGTTCATGTTTTACGTGGGTTCTGAAAAGAATTGCGTAAGTTCATAGAAAAAAAAAAGTGCAGCAGGAGTAACCCAATACTCACGCCAGCTTTGGCTTAAGAAGTTGTGGAGCTGAGCTGATCCCAGATGGCTGGGATGCTGTTCTGGAGAAATACTGCCGTGAGCCTGCACTGCTCTCGGACATCTGACCGGTGCCAGAGACAGAGCGCCTGAGCTAAGTGGTATGCCCTGTTATTGCTGGTCTTACCAAAAACACCCCAAAAGTTATCTACCAGTAATGGCAATTATTTGAGGAGTGTTGTTTATATGCGCTTTTTTTTTTTCCTGATCTCCATCCTCTCTCTTTCAGATGCTGTCAGAACAGAATTTTGTGTCTTCAGTCCTTAAATGCTGGTTGCTAATCTTCTTTTGCTCCCTTTTCAGACGGTTTTTAATCTGTGCTCTGAGAGTAAAGCAGAGGCAGCCCTGTGCAGCGGGGTTGCTGCGCTAGTGGGATGGGGAAGATTGCATGATGAGTTCTGCTTTTGGGATTCATTATAGTCATATTCTCTTCGTAAAAACCTCTTCCTGGTACAGGCAGTTCATGAACCAAGCCCGGGTCTTAGCTGATATATACGGAGGCTTGTTTTGGTAGTGAAGGTGAGGTTTAGAAGTATTATACTATAAATAAATGTGACCTTTACACACTTCCCTGSTAATCTTCGTTTGGTTTCAGGGATCAGAGGAAACAGTTCCAGATGCTGGTAGAAAACAAATTCTATGACTGGCTGGTTCAGACAGGGAACCGTCAGCAGCTGGATAGCCTTGTCCCTCCTGCAGTAGGCTCCAAGCAGGCAGCAGGRTAGCATCGTGTTCCTGTACAGCAAAAGGAAAGGAAGGGTGAGTAGAGGGCCTGTTTCTCTTGATTCTTCTCTGCCTAGAAGAATTGTCCCATGTTTGTATGCACAGCCTMGGCAGAGGTGGAAGAAGTAGGAGGCTGTTCAGTGGACATTCTCTCCAGAGCCTTGCATTTGGTTTTAGTTCTTATTTTGCAGTCAAAACCTCTTTTCAATTTGAATCTGTTCCCTGTGTACTCAGCACCTCCCTTGTTCTCTGCAGGTGTTCTGTTGATTTGTAAGGGACACCTGTGTCGGCCTGTAAAGGCAGACAGGCATATTGTACATAACCTGATGTAAAAACTTATTTGAACAGCTGCTCTTTCAAAGAGGCTGCGTGTATTAATRTCTGTACTTACCCGTTTCACTTTTTGCTTAAGAGAATCGAGTGAGACTTCAAATAATTCTTACTTTGTAGTGTCTTTCTCTTCCCAAGTAGAAGTGGTTTAGGAGCCAGAGACAAGCCCTTAYCATGCTTTTCTGCCATTGCATGTTTCAAACCATTAGAAAGTTGTKTTTTTTTCCTTTTCTTTAGTCTTTGAGTTGCTTTTTCTTTGCTAGTGTTGGGAGTAAAATTTGCTCCTCTATTTTCTTACAGAGTTCTGGGAACAGGCAGCGATATACTGAAAACAGTTCTCATGAAGACTTTGCAGCTGTCCTGCCTGAACACACTTGATGKGGACCTGATGCCCAGCCTCGGAGTGGATTGGACTGGCTGTCTGCTTTAGAATTTCTAATCTCGGCCGCTTTCCCAGGAACACGCTGTAACTGTTCTGTTGGTAACTGAGAAGKTGCATGTCGCATGTCACTAGAGGATGATGAACAAGTACGCCTTGTTGCAGATCCTTTAGCGGGGAGGCTGTCATCATGGTTGGCGTCCATGGTGTGCAAGTATCCAGCAAAGGAGCCCTTCCTGGTGCGGAGCTGGGCACAGGGCCCTGGCCATCGCGTGCGTCTTTATGGTACGAGCCAGCTGCACTGTTTTTATGAATGTGAAAAAGAAGTGTTTGATTTTTTTATGAATGAAATTCAATGGATTTTTTATATGAAGATGGCACTTGAGCAATGTGATTTTATGGAATTAACTTTCTTATATGTTTGCATTGTTTTGACGAATGTCAATAAAAGAGAGTTCTGGGATAAGCCTGGCACATGTCCTAGGGAAAGGGTTTTACCTGGGCAGTAGGTTTTAGAGGGACACATCTTTACTGCTTAATGAAATGTGAACCAGTCAGCTGAGAGAAAAGTGCTAATTTATTAACAGCCGTGGAGTTGAAGGTTTTGAAGACTGCCCTAGCACAGCRTTTGGATACAAACACTGTTTCCTACCTTTAATATTTCTTGTAAAGAGTATCAATTTGAGTGAGTACCGTTCTCATGTGCTAGTGGAAGCTGTCCTGGGGAGGTGTGCTCGTAGCTGAGCACCTGAATAAACTAGGCAAAATAGGCGAAGGCATTGCATGGGTGACCGAAGGCAGCAGCTGTATGTGACTTGTGCAGAGCTATCCAACCCRAGAGCGAGAGGAAGGCAGGGGCGTTTAGTGCTCTGGTGTACGCAGCTGTTGTGATGCTAGAATTTTTCTGAAGGTCTCTCTTGGCTCTTGGAGAGGCAGGTGATGCAATACAAGGTGAGTTTATTATATTTAACYGACTTTTAAAGGAGGTGTATGCAAAGTGACCGCAGTAGAGCTTTGAGATGTCCTAGCGAACCTGCTGAGTTGCCTTTCTATAGGACCTGGATTGTGGTTGGACTCTGATCTTCATAAGACAGCATTTGAATAAAAAAATATAAGTGGCCTCACAGCTTTCTAGCAGTAAGAGCTGTAAGCAACAGCACTAGGCGATTCAAGACACCTAAAATGGGAAGAAGATGAGAYGCTGCTGAGCATGCCTGTCTCAGACTGTCATATCTGACTGCATTTAGCAGAGCTGCGGCAGTGTACATGGGGTGGCACGCAGAGCTGCTGTTGGGAGACTGCTTGTCCTGACAGATTTGAAATAGGGTCTGTGTGTTTCAGGCGCTGCTGTGCCAAATTCGTTTCCCTTTGTTTCACTAAGCCTTTGGTCTGGTGCAGTGAATAGCTGCAGAGGTGTTTTTTCATAATGCACTGGCAGGGGGCTGTGGGTGTACCTAAGCCAGCAATCCTCACCCTCCCCGCTCAGTGGGCCAGCGTGTGGCTAAAAGAAAGACTTTTGCTCAAACCTCAGACAGTGGTGGAAGAGTTTTGGGTTGAATTTGTGACACTGGCGGATTTTGTCAGAAATTTGGGCACATTCTTTACTATCTAATGTGTGAAATCACTCACTTTGGGGGAGTGCGGGCAGACATACTTCTTTTCCTCTATGTCAGGCACCATTTGGAGCAATATAGCTCAAGCTGAAGGTGTGCTATAAAAACACGCAGCCTCTTTGCTGCACAGATGTTCCACTGGCAGCTTTTGAAGCAGAGGCTCTACGCAGAGGCTGTTCTTTGCAAGCCTGTGGTGTGTCCGCCCTGAGCACGTGTTGACCGTTTCCTAGCTGCGTCCTTCGCTGCGTGGGAACGTTCTCTGATAAATATTGGGTCCCTTCCTTACAAATGGGGATGGGCGCTTTAGAGCTGGTGAGGATGCCTTCTTGTTTAACATGCTTGAAAGGSAGAGAGCAGCCAAATTGCCCCCCGTCCTCCAGGACTTGGCAGGGGCCTGCGTGTTTTGAGTGCGTTTGGCAGAGTTTTGGTGTTCTGACTCAGCAAATGGTAACAAAGGGAGGATGGTGAAGCCTTCCTTTATTCCATAATCCTGTTTGCTTTTCTGGAAACCGGCTATAGCCTCAGAATCACTGACTCAATTTTTGGATCCTATTCTCATGACAAAGCGGCTGTCTGGTTTAAAACAAGCCCATTATAAAAAGGGCGCCTCGGATCCTGGCTGTTTGTAACAGCTTCTGACGTTCCTCCAGCMCTGGGGAGCTTGGCTGGAACGAAAAATGTCCAGAGCTGGAACCAAGGTAAGTTTATTTGCAGACTATTCACGATTGTGGTTAGGAGTACAGAATTTATCAGGGGTAAGTTGTGGAGAAACTTTGGTTTCTTTGTTCTGCTGGCAGCTTCCCCCTCTGTCAGTCTGTCAGCAAGAGCAGATGCTTGAAATTCCTCAAGTGGAGGGAAGCTGGAGCTGAGCCCTCCCTAGTCTTTTCCCAGATCTTGGCTGTTTCCTCTAGGTGTGGCCCTGCAAGAGGACGGAGTCGAACACAGTGACCGGTGAGGGGATATTTTAAAATGCACCAGGACCTGATGCCTTGTAAATTGACGGCGGAGGCTGCTGTGCCAGCAGCGAATGTGAAAAGCTGCATTTGCAGAGCAGAGTCTCGTGGAAGGCTTCCTGGGKAGGACCTGAGTCCCAATGCCAGCGGCAGCTGCAACTTCCCCCTTCCACGGTGGAGCAAAAGGTGTGCTGCGACAGAAAGAGGCCTGAATGGTGACCATAGCACCGAAGGCGATAGCATTCCCCGAGATGCAAACCGGCCTTGCGATTCAGCGGAATCGGCAGAGATKAATTTAAACTGGAGAAGGAGGTAGATCAGAAAGCTCAACTTCAGCTAGTGCATCAGATGGGGATCCAGCTCTAATGCTGTGTTCTTCAGTCTTGAAGTTAGCAGAGCTGAGCTGGTTGGTCACACGGACCTTGTTGCAGGGTTGGGACTGGGCAGGGATAAACARCTGGGAAAGGAGGGTGAGAACTTTGGGCTAGCGGCCAGTTTCTCCTGTGAAATGTTAAACAACTTAAGAGGCTGCGGACAGACGTACATCTTTCCATKGTATTAGTTTTGCTTTTGGGTTACATTCCTTTTAACCTGTGGAGACTGCAAGACCCAAGGGGGCAGAGGGTTCAGAAGCAGAGTGGTTTTGTAGGCACTGGCCGATGCTGTGGAAGATCTGCCTCTGCTTCTCTGCACCTTTTGTCTGTGATCTTGGCTGCTCAAAGTGATTTGGCTATTTCTGGGCAGTCTTCAGAAACGGACCATGGTRTGCTGCTGCCTTCTAACCCGCTGGCTGTCAGAATGCAGTGGTACAGTCTTTATGTACCCCTGCATAAAGGAGGTGCTGGGGAAGCGTAACTGATTCATGCTCGAGTCTCCTGTCCGCTTGAAGAGACTTAAACACGTACTGCCTTTATCCCTGCTGAAAGCCACGTCTCCTGGGAGCGTGCTACAGGGAATTTGTTGATTATGTGCTGCTGTGGTGCAGCAAAATGTCCAAGAGGAGTTRAGTCAGAGAAGGAGTGCAAATCTCATCTTTCCTCTGTGCCGTGTTCTTGCCTAGCACATTCCAGGGAGAAGAAAAGGGCGAAGGAGAGAATGAAACGCAACCTAAGCAAGCGGTCTGCCCTGGAAAGGAATCACTGCCCCCATGCTGCTTTCTTAGAAAGTGGGCACTGCTGGTTATTCCTTACAGTTATTGTTTGCAAGTTTCCTTCTAACAGAGCTGCTGGTGGGAAGAAATGTGATAACTGCTATGGGGTGGCCAAGGGAGTAAGAGTTTTACAGTCCCGTAAGGAAGATCTGCTATGGCAAATCTGTTATCTGCCAGGTAAGCCCCAAAAAAGCAAAGTTTGGGCAGTGAGCGGTTAACAGGTTAGTGCTGTAAGCAGAGCAACTTGATGGCTTTACTGAAGGAAGGCGATTTGAGTCGGAGTAAGATGCGACGGAAACGAACCGACGAATCTGGAATTGAAATCTGTAATTCACCTGTCATTATCCTGCGGGTGAAAAACGTCAGTCTGCTCTCTTTGTGCCTGAACCACTGGAGGAAAGCTGCGAAGCGCTGTGTGTGAAGGTCTGAAATGAATTGAGGGTGTGTGCAAAGGGCTGTGGTGGAGAATAGGTGGGCAGGGGCCCTCTCCTTAAGTCTTCCTATARATGGTCTAAGAATAAAACAACGGACAACACTTTTGGCTGGTCACTGTTCTGTGGGAATGGCCATACCCCATACCCCGAAATACTCTCGGATTTGTTTGGCTTTGTGGCTTTATAAGGACAGGGAAAATAYGCTCCCGGGAACACCAGGTAGCTTTGCCAAATTGAAGTGCGGTTGTGTTAGGCTGGGTAGGGAAGGAACATCAAATGAGCTTTTCTTTTCTGTGAGAAAATTAAAGGCCAACTTAACCAACTTCATGCACAGTTGCTGTGATGGGGCGTTGTGAGAGGAGCTGGTTCTGCTGGATGCCAGCCACAAAATCAAGGCAGCTCATACGGAGCCAGGACCGGAGGTGACGGGTACCCGTTCCTTTCCCACCGCCAGCCGCCCTGCTGTGGGGCAGGAGGAGGCAGCCCGCTGCCCGGGTGGGGTGCTGCCTGCAGGGAGACCAGACCTGTGGTCTTACAGACGTTGGGCAGAGTTCATCACCGACCRGGGTGGATGCTCACTGCGTGGACAGGAGTGGGACTGCAAACCAGAAGGCGCTGCGGAGCTTGGGGAGTGAAGTTGAGGAGGGGAAGAGCTCATCAGCTGTCCCAGTGGAGGGTAATGGCTGAGCCATGAAGAGATGCATCCCTGTGTACCACCCTGCGGAGGGTATTCCGGGGGTGCCGTGGCTTTCTGGACCACTGGCTTCAAGAAGAGGATTACTGGTGGTGAGTGACTGCCAGCCCTCAGTGAGCAGGGCTTTCAGTGTTGCCTCTGGGCTCATGCTGGCAGATTTTTCAGGTCATACCTCTAGGGACAAAGATCCAGAAGCAGGATCTGTAAAACAACAGCAGGGTTGTGGCTGGCAAGGGCTGCCCAGCGTGGTTAACTACCCAATAGTAGCAGTGTGGGAAAACAGGAATTGGGACATTCTAGTGCACACCTTTTACAACCTTTACTCACTTGCTGGAAAGATGGTAGTGATCTCCCAGCTCTCCGTTGCACTGAAGATGGGACGAGCTTGCTCAGGAGGGAGAGTCGTGGGGACAGGTTGCTTTGTACACGCTGACTGCTTCGTAATGGGAGATCAGCCTCTTGAAAGCAAGAGGAAAATGTGAGGGAAATAACATTATCCTGATAAAGGTCTACTAGGAGGCCACAGGACCAAGGACAAATCCTCTGGCATGATTAGTCCGACTCCCCAGATACCTGGTCAGGCTGRTGGGACGCACTGATCAACCAGCTCTAGAAAAACTGTGCCTAACTTACTTTTTAACACAAAGTGAATGAAAAAAAAAAATAGYGAGCGGGTTGTTCTAGATTTGAGTCTATCTCCTGGTTTGAAACCGTGACAATGAACAGTATTTTTAACAGCAGTGATGTTAAATCAATACCAGCAGCCAAAGCACCATAGATGAAGTACAACCAGCTAGGAGCAAAAGGTGATCGTGTATCTTAATACTCAAGCTGTGGAAAAACTATGGGAAAAATTGATTACGGAGCGCTGCATGTTCGATGTTTAAATCACTGCGGCCAGARAAATTCTCTCCAGAGCATCTGGGGGAATTGGCTGAGGCAGTCTCAGATGCTACCAAATAACCCAGCAGCATGTATGGGGCTGATGCCATACTGGAAGGCTGGAAAAGGTGAAATGTTGTCTTGAGTATGTTGGATCAACCAACTTGCACATCAGTTGGTTCAATGCAAGGCTCTAGAAGACACTGGAGTAAGTAATCAAACTCCTGTTAAGGTGGAAGATGGGCTGATGATTGGGTGCAGCTGAAAGGGATCTACTGAGACCGATTCATGTCAGACTAATGTAATTTTTGGCATGGTCTGGCATCACAGTATCATAAGCAAGCAAGGGATATAGTCAAAATAGACATAATGGTTTGGGAACCCTTATTGCGAAGAGCAGCTTTTGATGAATAATTGTCATCTGGAAGGATCTAAAAATGGGGCTGTAGGAAGGACTGGTCTGGGTCTAGGGCTTGGCAATATTTCCATGAAGGGCTTTTTGAAGAAAGCATGCGTCATCGCCTCTCCAGGGCTGGCTGGGTTGGTGATACCTCGGGCAAGAGGAATGGGATTTGCTCACCAGCTCTCGAGATCATTTTGGAACAGGTTATAATCAAGTAGGGATAAAGTGTCCCTAAGCAAAGTGCTTTGCAGTCAGCTGCCTGGTTGTAGAGCAGATCTTGGGAAGGAAATGTGATGACGGATTGGAAAKTTGTCAGCCGTATCACAAACTTGCAGCAACCAAAGCAGAAGCAGCCAATGCAGTCCTCGAATGTCCGAAGAACTATGCTATCTACCATGTATGTGGAGCGCTCCTTTAGTTTTTCTTGGCACTGGTAAAGCTGCGTGATGTCCAGCTTTTGGCATTGACTTTTGAGAAAGCAAGCTGTGGACCGTTAGAGYGGGAACGATCGCAGGGCTAGAAGACATGACCTAGGAGGAAAGAGACCTCACCACCCCCTTATCAGTAAAGATCTAACTGCAGACACTCAATAAGCCAATATAAATTAAATCCTGCTTAGTACAGTCCGTTGCGCCAGGGGAGRTTTAGATTGGATGTTAGGAAAAATTTCTTCACCAAAAGGGTTGTCAAGCACTGGAACAGGCTGCCCAGGGAAGTGCTTGAGTCACCATCCCTGGAGGTATTTAAAAGATGTGCAGAYGTGGTGCTTAGGGACATGGTTTAGTGGTGGGCTTGGCAGTGCTAGGTTAGCAGTTGGACTTGATGATCTTAAAGGTCTTTTCCAACCTAAACRATTCTAYRATTCTATGATTGACTACTTATGRCTCCCTGGGCCATAATTTAGTAACTACTGATCTAGAGAAGGTGGGAAGGAAATAGTGTTTTGCTGCAAAGAGGACAGGGACTTCACCAAGGGAGCTTTGGGTTGGACTGGGACAGAACTAGGTGCTGGGAAGGGCAAGACATTGGTGGCAGCTGGAGGCATTGGGGCCAGACTGGTGAATTGGCTGCCAGGGTTAGTTGGGGTGCAGTTGATCCTGCTCAATGGTTGGSCTTGATGACTTTTTGACATCTTGATGGCTCTGTTTTCAGATATTTCATGCCGTGATGTGGCTAGAATATGGATGCAGGCATGTGCTGGGGGACGAGGAGCCTCCCTGCTTTCCTTCCTCTGCTTGTGTTGCAGGTCACCTTCTATGAAGACAAGAATTTCCTAGGCCGTTGCTACGAATGTGACGGCGACTGCCCCGATTTTCACACCTACCTGAGCCGCTGCAACTCCATCCGGGTGGATGGAGGCACCTGGGTGGCCTATGAGAGGCCGAACTTTTCTGGGAACATGTACGTTCTGACTCACGGGGAGTATCCTGACTACCACCACTGGATGGGCCTCAACGACCGCCTCGGCTCCTGCAAAGCCATCCAGATAGTAAGTGTGACCTCTTCCCAAGGGGCATTTTAATTTACGCACCTATCGTTAAAGGGTTTCAGCATGCTTGTGGGTGGCCCCCAGCTCCCTTGGAGAGGATGGCTACGGGGGGTTTGCTCCTGCAGTCCTGCTCTGGGAATGGCAAGGTGTTTGGTAACTGGAGAAGGTAAATCTCTTCCACTCTTGACTGCAATAGGAAAAAGCAGATCCCTCTGAGTGCTTCGTAGTTGAGTTTCCGTAGGAACAGCAGTGTAGTTTTATCTGCACGTTCTTCTAGGGACTTCAGTGTCTGGGGAGGTCGCTCCGAGGTTTGCCTCTTGCCTTCCCCCCTGGTGGGCTGCCAACTGATCCAAATCTGATGGTGGGCACAAGGCTTGTAACAGTGGGAGGTAGATTTTGCAGGAGCACTCAAACGAGGGGCAGTTTTTTGCCTCTCTAGCAAGCCAGGGCTCCCTTCTGATACAGGGAACCGAATCTCAGTATCACCAAACCCCTCCGGGCATGGGAAGAACAGCCCCAGGAGCAGACCTGGAGTGACCAGGAGCCTGAGGGATGCCTGAAGCCCTCCTTGGGCATGCTTGGAGCAGCCCGGTGTCTCCTGGTATTAGGAGAGCACAGGGTAATGTGTGTCTCCCCGCTGCTGCACAGGAAGATGATGGGGAGATGCTTCTGCAGCCTCTGGCAGCACCTGTCCTTCCACCAGTGGGAGATGGGATAAATGTAGGTTGGCAGTGAGCAGCGTTTACACCCTGTGGAAGAAGCGCTGGAGGGGAGAAAGGAACAGAGGGAACGATCCCTTTGGGAAGCCTGTGGGGAGAAGCAGCCTTTAAAACGGGCAGGGATGGGAGCGCAGATGGAGTGTGGATTGGGGTTGAGATGCTGAGTGCTGCTGCTGCGGTGGTTTTGCCAGCAGTAGGTGATCTGTGCATCGCTGGCTTGAGTAGCACAGCCACAGATTCCCATTGCGTGGAGCTGGTCTCACAGCTGAGAAGGGGTTTTGCTTTTATATCTGGAGGTCTAACGCCACTTTGAGCCTGTTCTGGGTTTGAGCTAGATCTAAATCCCTTTGCAYAGGGCAGGGAGAGTTTCCAGCCAGTTCAGAGCACTGATCTGGCGTAAGGGATGGAGCCAAAACACGTGGGAGATCTAACAGCAACACAGCTTCCTCCATCAGGATRAAATGCGGAGACCTTATCCTGCAGGTCCACCTGGTGCCTGGCTTCCCCTCCTGCGCCTGGGGAGGTTGCGCGGGGACTCGCTGCTCGCAGGCGCTAGCTCAGAGCGCGCTGGAGAAGCCGCAGCAGCAGCGCACGGATCCGAGAGACCCCGCAGAGCCCGGCCGGGGCTGGCAACGAGAGCGGGCTCGGGCGGCCGGGGGAGGCGGGGGAAGACGGTGTCCAGGCAGCTGCAGATTAAAACTGCCGCAGTGCCTTCAGGCAACGCAGTCCTTCAAAAAATCACAGTGGAAAATACCCACGCTGCGTTCGCCTGTAATACAACCCAGCTGGGGTCACCAGCTCATTAAACTCCTCGTTGCCCGGAGGAGCGGGGAGTGGAGGGGGTCCGTCTCTCCTTCTGATGCTCGCGCAGAGTGGCTGAAGGGTTCAGGTCAGCAGCGGGACGGGCAGGCTGCCTGGGATAGAGAGCCCAGCRCTTGCTGGCTTGGTCTTACCCCTCCCTGCAGCCTTCCTCCCTGAGAAACTGGGACTGCGGTGGGGGTTTCAGCTGAAACTGCTCTGCTCCGGCTCAGTGCTTTTGTGCCCTCTTCGCACGTGATGCTCGGTCAAGAGTTACCCCGGCTGCCTCCCCGCTGCGCTTTTGGGGGCTGACTTGAGCTGTTCAGCCCTGTSCTACTGTGCTGGGGGGTGGTTTGTACCTGATTTGAGTCTGACTGTGCCTCAGCTCTGCTCTCATCCGCTGGCCACCGTCAGAGCCGGGGACGTGTCGGTGCCTCCCTCCAGCGCTCTGCCATTTTCTCTCCCCTTTTTCTAGCCAAATGAAGGCCGGGGCCACATCCAAGTRTTTGAGAAGGGAGATTTTGGCGGGCAGATGTTCGAAGCCACCGAAGACTGCCCTTCCGTCATGGAGGAATGGCACATGCGCGAGGTCCACGCCTGCAGAGTGCTGGAGGGCGTCTGGGTTTTCTACGAGCATCCCAACTACCGGGGCAGGCAGTACCTGCTGCCCAAGGGGGAATACCGCAAACCTGTGGAGTGGGGAGCGGCGAGCCCCGCTGTCCAGTCCTTCCGCAGCATCTCTGAGTGAGGCAGCCCGTTGACTGGGCTGCCGGAGGCCGTCAATAAAGCAACTGAGTCGCTCAGCTCAGCCTGTCCTGCTTATTCCCGGGGTCTGCATGCGAGTTATCCTGCCCCGGGGGAGCTGGCGTGGAGCTGCGCCTTCTTTAAGCAAAACACCCTCAGCCAGCCCTGTCTGCATCTGTCTCCACTGTCATCTCCCTCCTCCAGGCTGGCCCTATCCCCTCCCCTCCATCCCACCGTTCCTCTCCAGGGAAAAGCCATCCCGAAGCCGGAGCTTGTGCTCCAGCATTTGGCCAGTCCAGTGGAGYGGAGCAGTGGGACCACCTGTCCCCRKGTCTCCAGTTTTTGGTGCTGGCTGTGGGTGGCTCAGTCTGTCACGACCCTGCGGAGTCCCCGCTTGCTGTGTTGCYGCTCTGTGGTGGCTCGGGAGAAGGGAGGAGGTTTGCATCCATGCCATGTGCAGCGAGACCCCCACGGAGACCCTGAGCAGGCAGCAGACGTCCAGTTGCTGGAGGAGCACRTCCCTCTCGTGATGCACGGGGCAACGGGACCGGGGGAAAGTGGAGGTCAGAGGCAGGAATCCCCGAGCAGGCAGGAGGGAGATGGCCGCAGTCTCCATGGGGGATGCTGCGGATCCCGGCAGCCCAGTGTGTCAGGTACAGGATGCCCCTTGTAGGTGTGAGATGAGGGGGCCGGCTGCTTAAAATGGGGCTAAGCACCACCTCAAGCTGGGCAGCTGGAAGGGGAAGAGGCTGGATGTGGACAGAGACAGCGAGTGCCTCTGAAAGCTGCCCGGGGCTGGGGGGTTGCTRCTGAACGATCTCGAAAGGCAGGAACAGATCCCTGAGACATGCAGGGAGCAGAGGGGGCTGTCGGGCTCCCTAAGGCTCCCAGTCAGCCCAGTTTGCCACTGGCTGGAGCGCCCCATTTTGCCCAGTGCCGCTAGATGTCAGGCTGGGCCTGCGCCGCGGCCGCGCAGGAATAACTGATGTCGGCTGCGCAGGGCACTCTCCTCCCGGGCACCCTGGGGACCTGCAGCCCGTTTGCATATCGAGCCAAGGGGCCCTGGGATAATGATGCTGGATGTAGAAGCAGAGCCCTTCTAGCCATGCTCCGCGGTCTCTTCCCGGTTGATGTATGAGGTTATTACGGAGCAGGGAGGCAGGTTAAGTGATGCTCGTCAAGCTGTGGTGCCGTGACCCCCCYGGGAACGCAGCCGCTGGTGGGGAGTGGGAAGGGGCTGCCGAGAGGGGCAGCTCCGGCCCCGCGAGCTTCCCGCAGCACAAAGGTGGGCTGAAGAGAGTTGCCTTCCTCCTCCTCCTCCTCCTGCTCTGACCCTGCAGGTCACCCCCCCCCAACCTTATCCCCCTGCCCTGTTTCAGGCCTTTGCTGCAAAGGGTGATGCATCTTCTTGACCAACTTCTGTCCCACCTTGCTTTTTTCCTCCATCACCTCTCAATCACGGGTCAGCAGGATGCAGATGATTCAGCATTAYGGTTGGGTCTCGGTGCATTTTGCCCCAAACTATTTCTCCAGGACCAACCAGCTCTGCCAGCATCCAGCTCCAGCTCCCCTTTTCCCCYTGGCTCTTGGGAAAGCTCTCCAAGCACATCCGAGGGCTGCCGGCTCCTGCCTGTGCAAGGCACCATCTCGAGCATGGCCTGGCCGCCGTTTTTTGCGGGGAGCCTGTTGCCATCCCTTTTTGGGAAGGAAGGTCTCCTGCAGGTAGGYGTACTCTAGCCAGTGCATTTCCAACCATCTCCCACCCTGATTTTGGGGAGTGTCTGCCTGGGCAGTGTGCTTCCCCATCCTACRTCCCCTGCGGTGGGATTTGTCCCACCCCGTAGCGGGTGCCGGAGCTGCAGTGGGCAGGTTTGGGGTGCTACAGCCCTGTGGCTGCTGGCGTACGTCCAGCCTGGAGCATCGGAGGAACCAGACCTGGTTCTGGTTTGCCCTTACGGTAACATTGCCTCCCCGCGTCCTTCCCTTACATCGCTTGATCTACCCACCGCTAAAATGCAATTATCCCAACTCTTTTCCCCTCTCCTCCTCCGGCTGGCTCTTGCCCTCTGGTGAATTTTGCATTTTGTCCTGAACGTTGGCAACCAACGCGAGTAACAATAAAATATGCTAGTTGGGTGGGTTTTTTGTATTATTTTTTATTTTATTATTACTATAGATTACTTTTTCCATCGGGGGCTCCCTTGTCACGGCTGCATGCAGAGCAGAGTGCATATGGATATGAGCAGCAGCGAGAGCGAGCGGGGAGCGCAGGCAATCCAAACCCAGCCTGCTGATGCTGTTTTTTGCTTGACAGCTAATTTCCATTTCTCAGTATCAGGGGGTCTGCTCCGGTAATTGGCATGCAGATTGTGTCTGATGGGCCTGTTAGACTCGAGGAAAGACTCTGCTAGTTAGAATAAGCCAACCCCAGGCTGATGGATGGGGCGTAAGGAGGTCATTGCGAGAGAGAATATACAGATGCCTGTGCGCACGCACACACCTACGAAATTTCACATTTCGTGCCCTCCCCCCGCTCCCACTTTCTTTATCCGGCAAACTCTAATCTATCATATTTCATTGAGACAAATCCTGCTCCATTTCTCTCTCTTTTTTCCCTTTAAGGGAAATATGATGGAACCTACTCCTGGATTTAATAAGAAGATGGTGCGGCGTAGCAGGAATTAAAGCGGTGCCATGCTTCATTAGCAGCTGGGGATCACACGGAGCTGGCCCAGATGTTAATTACACTTTGGGAATTAATTGGTATAAGKCGTTCCTCTCCTCCATCATCTGTAATCCGGCGGGTGTGCAAGGACTTCTGGAAGCGGAGAGCGCTGGGCGGGTGTCTGTCTCCCCTCCTCCGTCTGGTGCTAGCCACGACCGAGGGCCACAGGCTGGCTTTGAAATCTATTTTTCCCTCTTTTCCTCCCTGTGCCACTCTTCTCCAAACTTTTTCTCCAGTGCTGGGGAGAAGCAAGTCCGGGTGGGACTGGAGAACGGTGGGAGGTGGCATCGCTCTGAAGGAGGGAAGACCATCCCCCTCAAAGCTGGCCGTCCCCAGGGGACCCCAGGACACCCTCTACGAGGGCTGGTGGGATGGTGGCTTCCCTTTCTCCTGCTCCCTGACCCATCCTTGCTGGYCCATCCCTTCCCTCCATCTCTGGGYGCAGACCTGCGCYGTTCCCCGTGCCGCACAGGAGAGCCCCAGTCTGCCCCTGCAGCACCTCTCTGCTGCTGAAATCCCCCCAGTTCTCGAAGGAAACTGGTCTCCAGTTTCTTTCCTTCCCTTTTCTATCTTGGATTCAACACGATGAAATGCAAAAGCTGCTAAAAAGCTGGATGGGGGGGGTGCTTTTTGCCAGAGGACAGAAATKATATGCTTGGAAATGAAGAATATTCCTCTGAATGCTGCCAATTTGTTCCTTTTCTGAGCCGGCTAATGGCAGCCCAGCATGGGGCATGGTTATCTCTGCAACAGAGCATCACATCTTCGGGTTTCTGCCTGGGCTCGGAGAGATTGCTGCACGGCCCCAGTGGGACACTCGCGTTCAGCTTTGCCCCCCAAAAATTGCTCCCAGGCCCTAATAGCGTGAGCTTGCTGGCACCGCARCCACAGCAGGGGCTTGGCCGGAGCTCTCACCACGGCGAGTGTGACAAGATGAGCCCATGCTCTGTGTTTGCCCTCCTCTTCCAGGCTTTCCAGCGGCGATGCTCCCAGGTTGCAGCAGAAATCCTCCTTGCTGCTTGCTGCTGGCATGGCCTGAGCTTTCGTGCTGCCCACGGKGGTCCTCGGGGTTTTGTGGGTCTTCTCTTGGCATTGCTGATGCTCTTCCGTCTTGAGGCATCAGCCAACTTGACGCAGGCCCCTTTCCCCCACCAGCAAAGGTCATTAATGTCACTTCAGTGCAACACTTCATTGCCATTTGGTTCCCTTGGAGCCCTTCTCGCTGAAACCAAAAGCCCTGTAGGTTCAGCCACTTCCTTGGACCATACCTGGGCAGTCTCTTAAGGTCCTCACTGGTGATTATGGCACATGCYTCAATTTTGCCAGTGCGTCCCTTCCAGACATCCTCTTTTCCTCTGTTTTGTGTGGGAACCACCCTACGCATCCCCTGTCGATGCTGGCTGAAATGCAAAGGTTGCACGGAGCAAAGAGTTTCAGGAGGAGATGGTCAAGACCAGCTCTGTCCATCCTGGTTTGAGCTTGTGGGTAAAGTCCGTCCCAGCTCAGGGTGCGCAGAGATTTCAAGCTGTGCATAAGTAGATGCTATAGCAGAGCCGAGCTGCTTTGTATCTCGCAYACATCTGTGTACCTATACGTACACCCTGGAGACCCCTCCAGTGTCTGCTCACGGTCACACATGTCCTCCTGGCCAGATGTGCTGGCCATGCGCTGGGTTGGCTGTGCCCACGAGCGGGTGGGCAGTGCTGTGGGCGAGAGCTGCCTCTCTGGGACACGTGAGTGGTGACGGGGGATCACTGCTGCGGGGAGGTTGCTGGCACCCCAACCTGGGGCTCTGGCTCCCCTGAAATTACAGAGGGAGACGGAGAGGAGAAGGCGGCACTACCCAGGGCATCAGCCTTCCCTTTGACAGTCCCCAGCAGAGGGCAATAGAAGCAAATGGAAGAGACAAGACCTCGCAAGTGATGTGCAAGAGGAGCAGTTTTCAAGCCAGCGACGTACAAGCAGAGTGATGTGCAAGCGGGAGCGATGCGGGGGGGGGGCAATGTGCAGTGGGACCAGTGCTTGGGGGAGGCTTSAGAAGGGGGTCAAAGCAAAACAGAGCCATTCAAGGATATTTTGGTAGGAGTTGAAGCAAAACAATGCTTCCAGAAATCCAAAACTAATAGCTTTGGGTTTGGATGGAGAAGGAAGGGGAGATATTTAACCCTTTTGTTTGAACTTGCTTGATTTTAAGTCAGTTTTTAAGTGAAAAGTGCTGCTGTGACAGGCATGGCTGAACATGGCTGGAAATAAAGGCTCTGATAGTTCCCAGMACCTATTATATTCCACCCTGTCATTTGTGCGACTGACCCGAACTCAGTTTCTGGGTCTCTCTGGACACTCTTGGTCTCTTGGGGAGCAAATTCTACCACAGCCACACGTACCTGGAGACTTTGGGTGCTGATCTCCGCCCTGGCCAGAGGGATGTGCTGGGCTGGGGCTGGCGCTGCCTCCAGGCTCCCTTCTGCCCTGCAAAGGGAAAACCGTAGGGGCTGCGGGGGGAGCAGCAGGGAAGAGGCGGGCAGAGCATCCCTTCCACCTCCCCGTTCCTGGACCAGCTCGGGCAAGAGCATCTGGCCCACTGCATTACTGCTCCCCACCCACTCCTGCCTGGCTTGGCAGGTATTAACATCCCGCTTGCGGGTTTCCTATATATGCTTTTCAGCTTTTTTTTGTCCYGAACTGCTTGGGATTATACAGGGATGTTTTAGCAAGGAAAGCTTTCCATGGCAGGAGAGTGATCCTACAGATGCCCYCCCAGCCAGGACAAGACATCTGCACAGACACTGCAGGGAAGTCTTTCCTGGCAATATTCCTACCTGGGTGCAGAGCTGAGACCTGGTCTTTTTTTGGGAAAAAATGCAATTATTTGAAAAGGAAGGCAAAATCCATGTGGCAGGGAGCTGTGAGTGCTGGGGAGCAGCACCCTGCCTGGATGCAGGGTGCCCAAGAGGGCCGGACACCCCAGCAAGCAGCTGGGGAGGTTATTTGGGCAGAGACCCACACCAYAGTGCAGCTCGTGAGGTGCGGGGCTGGGGACAAAGCCTTGGGGAAAAGGACTTTTTTTGGGGAGGCTGGGAYAGGCCTTTTGTTGAGATGCTGCTGCTTGGAGAGGGCACAACCGGACTCCAGCCCTAAAGGAGAAGGATGAAAGGGCTCCACCRCCTTTGCTCCGCCGAGCCCCCCGACCCGCCTCATTAAACCCCTCCTTGCTGAGTCGAGCAAGGCGCAATCTCCCCATCTGGGCGTTATCTCCACATCTGCATCCTCTCCTGCCATACTTCCAGATGCTCCTTATCTCTTCTCACCTTCCCCAGAAAGCCGGCATGCTTCTCCCGCTCCCCCGGCTGGAGGCAGAGRCGGCTGCCCACGCCGAGACTCTCTACCTGTGATCTCCCCGGCTCTTATCTGCCGCCAGGAGTTTTGATTCAGCCCCTGTCTCAAAGTCAAACGGATTTCTGGCAGGGCGAGCACGGCGGTCGGAGAGAAGGTCGGCGGCGGGGAGGCAGGCGGGGACCGTGCTCTCCCCCTCCGCCCCGCTCGAGCCAATTCTCCAGGTAGCGCCTATCCCCATTTATTCTCCAACATTATCAATTACATTTGGATTATTATTACTCATTCAAGCCAAAGTGAGTCGCAGACAGCTATTTCCTAATGGGGAAATGTTACAGGCGACTTATTAACGAACAATGCATCATTAAGGGGGGAGAGCTTCAAAGGCTCATAAATGCATTTCAAAGGACACAATGCGAGCGGAGCCTGCAATCGCATATCTGGGGGACATGGGCAAAATTTGTAACAAGGAATATACTGGGCCCAATGTAATTAACTAATTCTCGATCAAAGGGGTTTTAGAACTGAATGGTCAGGGAATTCAATTATGGGTTTCCTAATGAACCACTGTGTGCCAAGGCAGGGGGATGTTTTCTCCTGGAAAAGCAGGGCTGAGGATCAGGACTGGGATTTTGAGGGGGTTTGGGGAGAGAAGCACCGGAAAAGCTCATCCCGGATGGATTTGGTGTGAGGGGACAGAGCGATGCACCGCGGAGGGAAGCACCGTCCAGGTCTTCTGTCTGTCCCGGAGATGGCCCATGTGGTGGGACTTGTTCACCCTGCATCTGATTTTTGGCAGGCTGACACCTCTTTTGAAGCCAAGGCTGGTAGAAGGGCTGGGGGATGCAGCTCCCTGGCCCCAAGGAGGGCAGAAYGGCTGCCCTGGGGCTGGCACCACCTGATCCCCTCCCTGGAAAACCTGGGCAAGGGAGATTTCCTCCTCTGCYGTCTGAATCCAGCCTCCCGTAAAAATAACATCGTTCTCCGTTTATGAAAGGAGCATCTTCTAGTCCTCCACTAGTTTCTCTTATTATAGGAAGTTGGTTTGCTCACTTTACAAAGGGAAATGTATTATGAATTTTCCCTTCATTCCCCTCCTTTTTTTTTTTCCACATTTAACAACCGATTTGTGTGTTGCATGAAAGTTACACAGTTCTTTAGATGCATTTGCTATTTTATTTTCTTTCATTCAAAAATATGTCAGTAATCTTTTTGTTAACATGAAAGATAAAGGATTAGTAATGCAAGATGCAGTTTTCTTGTAACCTTCTTGAAAGCAGACTATAGTTTCTTATCTGGCTCTAACATTCATTTTCCTGAAAAAAAAAAAAAAAGACTTCTTAAAATGAAATAAACTATATTCGATTCAGACGAGCAGCGCTAGCAAAGAAATTTATTGCAGCTGGCAGAATGGAGCAGCTGCACAGAAGTCCCTCAGTCGCAGCAGCGGGTACCTTTCCAAGAACACGGCAGACACACGTGTACACRCGCGCACACACGTGCATAGTCTGCACGCTGTGAAGAGAAAGCACCATGACCAAGCCTTGCATTGGTATCACAAAATATCCCAAGATATGCTTGCCCGGTTGACTCCAGCAGCTGCGACGCTTGCCTCGGGGACATCCAGGAGCAGGACCCTGCTGGCATGTCCCGAACTGGAGATGGGCCACCCATTTCCTGGGCCCGGTGCTCATTGCAGACGTGCAGCAGTGGGCTGCCTGCCCGTACTCGCTGCGTGCACCACCGCGTCCCTTCTGCGTTTGGCCCAGAAGTGCTTGTGAACTGGGGTGTCTCTTGGGGCTACAACGGCGCTGGGCGTCCTGCAAGCCCTGGAGACTACAGAGGCCAAGAAGGAGGAAAGTGGAAGTTTTTTTAATGCTGATTGTCCCTTGAGAAATGGAGCCATACATTTGAAGAAAGGATTTCTCTGCCAGCGGTTTGCGAGTCTGGCAGGTCACTGTGGTGGTCACAAGCAGAGCCCCAAACCGTCTGATGGGCTGTGGAGCATTGCAGGGTGTGACACGTGCGGGCAGTGCCCACCGCAGCCTCCTCCTGCTGACGATCCGAGGCACGGTGCTCTAGTTAGTGCTTGCAACCAGAGCTATGATATAAAGTTCCTCTTTAGCCTCTTCTGGGCTGTCTCTGCCATCCCCGTTAGACTCCACCTCAGCATCTTCTGCTCACTGCTCATGAGCAAACAGAGTTTTGCAGCACTGCTGGCTCCTGATTACTTATTTCAGCGACACTGGGTCTYTKCTCCCAAGTAACWAGYGATAGGATGAGAGGAAATGGCCTCAAGTTGTGCCAGRGGAGGTTTAGATTGGATATTAGGAAAAATTTCTTCACCRAAAGGGTWGTCARGCAYTGGAAMAGGCTGCCCAGGGRAGTGGTGGAGTCACCATCCCTGGAGGAGTTGAAAAAAAGTGTAGATGTGGTGCTTCGGGACATGGTTTAGTGGGCATGGTGGTGTTGGGTTGATGGTTGGACTTGATGATCTTAGAGGTCTTTTCCAACCTTAATGATTCTATGGGTCTCCAGGAGGTCCCACCGTGCAATACCCCACCTGTCTTGGCTGAGAGCTTCCTCTCCTCCCCACCGGCCGGGGACAGGAGCTCCTGCTTTGGGCTGTGCRAGCTGGTGATGGCAGGCAGGGAGGAAAGGATGCGAAAGAATGCCAGGGAGGCGAAAAGAGAGATGGGGACAGGAGGAGAAGGTGTGGGAGCAGCAGGGGACAGTGCGAGGGGCTACCAGGGGCCAGCAGGTCTTTGAGCGTCACCTGCTGAAGCAAACAACTTAAATTTGATGGAGTTGATCTCTTTGTAGACGTAGGGAATGAAAGCAAACACAGGGTGAGCAGGGGCTGGTTTTCACAGCACTGAACACCTCCGGTCAAAATAACCACTGTCCTCTTCCACCAGCCTGACAGCTCTGCAGGGGTTAAATCATTATATAAAATGACGGATTTCTATGGCAATTAGCTAATGGGTCCTCAGCATGTAAARCAAAGTACTTTTCCCCCGTCAGGTGGATTTGGTTAATATTGAGGTTTATAATAAGGAGCCTGTGTTTACAATTTTCTTTATAACCTCATTTGCAGGGAATACCTTGTTTTGCTCTGGAGAAACTTGATATTTTCTATTGCTGATGGAAATAATTATTTCTGTTGCACACAACATGGATTGCATTCTGCTCCCTTTGCAGGGCTTAACAATTAAAAAAAAAGAGTGTCATTTTTTGGGCTGAAATCTTCGCCTTTAGGATTTAATGGGTCTCTTGTCCTGTGCTAACAGATCCATGGTTTCATTTGTGGAAAAGTGTGTTTTCATATCAAAGGAGCCTCCCCCCACTGACCCAGCCTTCCCTTCCCCACTCTCTGCCCCAGCACACATGCTATTTTAATATTTCATATATTTCATAAGCTTTTATGCCTCTAAAAGAGAAGTGAATTCGTGGAGAGTTGAGCTCTCCAGAGCTGTACTTCAGAGCTGGGAAGTAATTCAGGGTGAAGCCTGTATTAATCTCAGGTGAGAGAGATATTTAAATTCAGGCTACCAGTGTGAATATAAAATGGGGATCTCTTTACAAAAATTTCAAATTGTAATATGCAAAGCTTAAAGAAAAGAAACCCCAAGGGAACAGCTTTCTTCTAGAACATTTTGTTCCAACCATCATCTCTTTACCTTTATTTTTTTATTTAAAAACCCTCCCTTTGCCATTTTGTATTTTTAAATTAAATCTTTCAGTTTTTAAAATGAAATTCTTTATTGCTGGGAGATAGTGGTGGGAGGGGGTGGGGAATGTAAGTGCCTGGCTGTGAAAAATGGTGCACGGGCCCAAATTTTAGCCAGAGCAGAAGGAATAGTGACCAGCGGGGAAATAAATCCCTGCCTGACTGGCCCCACGTGTCCCCAGGAATGTGGGGCCACCYGCCACCTCCCCACTTGGGGAATGCTGCCTGCACCCTGCTTTTGGGGCAGCTGCCAGGCAGGAGAGGAGCCGAAATTTCTGCTCGGAGGGAAGGGAGAGGCAGCGCAGCGATGTCCACGCCGTCCTCCTCCAAAAGCCCTGGGGCAGCGCRGGGCTGAGCCGGTCCTTCGCCGTCAGCAACCTTCTCCTTCTGAGTAGATAAACTTTTAATATCGATTTGTGATCCTAGGCGGTGGACAATTTGTTTGCGTGCATTTTGGTAGGGGTGGGGATCAGCTCGTAGATGTCTGTGGCCGGTGTACGGAGCAGCACAACCCAAACCCCGTAGTGCCACTCCTGGGAGAGGCCCCTGTTTGCATCCACGGCAAAACCCTCAGGCTGCAACCAGCTCCCAGGTCAGGAGAAATGGTGACAGATGACATGCTATTATCAGCTCTGTCAATTAATTAAATTATACATTATGCTTATGAGGGTGATATACTGAGCCACTCTAGATTAAGTGTCTCAATTAAGTCTTTAATTTAGATTTAATAAGTAAGTTATTATATGTTAATAAAAGATCAATTAGTTGTTAAAAGAGCATTGATCCAGGTACAATAAGTGTGTCAGGAAGGCATCAAGCT
Source organism: Oceanodroma leucorhoa (assembly GCA_030449065.1). Classification (NCBI taxonomy): domain Eukaryota; kingdom Metazoa; phylum Chordata; class Aves; order Procellariiformes; genus Oceanodroma; species Oceanodroma leucorhoa. The sequence continues at coordinate 1,600,465 of JASVER010000132.1, read as the reverse complement.
GAYATTGAAGAGACTGGGAGATCGCGTGCACAACACGTGTACAATTAGGTTTTTAATATAGTCGAACTGGAGTGGACACGGRGGCATCTAGCTGGCACTCAACCGTGGATTTGGGGTATCGCACCATGCTGTGAAACCTGGCTCTCCCCGGGCTGTRAGGGCTGGGACACCCAGGTCGGACCCAATCCTTTGGTCTCACTGAGAGTGAGCGTTTCTCCTCGGTGGGATGACCCCAAGGAAGGACCTTCCATCAAAATCGGAAAAGAGGTGTCTCCAGAACAGCAGGTTTTACCGCTTGCTCCTATATAAACTATGCGGTGCCTTTCCACGCACCCCATGCACCTCCCGCCAGGACCCCCTTCCTCTGTGATCTATGGCTGAGCCCACCCATTYCCAAGGGGAAATTTTGGGTGAGCGCGGACTGGTTGGGAGCCCGCGGCTGGGCTTCCAGGGGGAGGGGAGGGAAGCGCTGGGCTCCAGCGGAGCTGAGATTTCAGCTGAATATGGATGACATCATTATACGGGTGATCCTTTCAGCAACAGCGAGCCAGGTTTTAAAGTAGCGACCTACAGCATACAAATGATGGGTTTAAAGGAAATAAAAAAAGAGATGATTTGAATAGCATACATTTATAGAAGAAAAGCCTTCCCCCCCCCTTCCATTTCTAATATCTTTCTACGGGGCAGGCACTGTGCATTCGAAAAGAAATTAAAACACTCCTCCTAAATACACTCCAGGCAGTAACAATGGCAAAGTTAAGAAGGTTACGAGACTTAGTTGTCCCAGCAACATGTCATCAAGTTGAAATGAGCAGGAAACACAGATAACGTAAGAAAGAGGAGGGGGGAGGAGAAGAATAAAACCACAGGAGGAAAAATGCCAAGAGATTGAGAAAGAAAAGGGAAACCCCTTTTTATTTGCTGTTTCATTAGGATGAATCTGATTTTATAGTCTCTAAAAGAGGCTAAAATATAATCTCCTTTTGTGTAATGCGCGTGGTAGGAAAATGTGTCATCAGCAGTTCTTCTGTACACTACAGCAATATTCAAAAAATTAGCAGGGATATTCGAGTCAAGCTACAAAGAAAAACAAACAGAAGACTTACATTTCAAGCTTGAGCTGTCATTTAAGAACATTTTCAACTTTTTATTAACCTTTTTGATTGTCCCTTATGGTTTTTCTCCGCCGCAGCAGAAGAGCTCTGAGTTTCAAAAGGAAGACAAAGCATGCGAGAGAAAGAGGCTTGAAATGCAGCTCTATCTGCCTAGCAAGTCCAGGGCTCTCTCCACTCTTCCAGCACGGCAGGTTTTTGTGCTCAGCACTGTACATGGGCACAGGGAGAAAGCACATTGGCACAGGACAGAGAAATGGTGAACAAAGAGAAGTGAGAGGCTCATCTGAGCCATAAACCCGAATCTACCAGGTCAAACAGGCTAGTTATCCTTATTCAAGGCACCAGCCCCGTGCTAAGGCTCTATGGTACATCAACACCAGTTTGCTTCCATTTTRCAGGAGCAAACCCAAGTGTCACGGGAGTCTACAGCTTTTGGTAGACATCTCTCCAAAGCCTTGGGGGTTTGTATGGTGCTCATCAATGCCCACCACTCCCCTGTCCTTCACATGTACGTTGGTTTTGGGGTGCCCCAGAAGGACACGTGTCCGGTCATYGACTTCACATTGGCATCTCCCCCTATTGTTGAGGTTTGATCCCTGGCTAGAGTCACTAGGCAAAACTTTAATTAAAATAGTAATTAATCAATCAAGCGAACACCCAGTCTCACCTGTGGTTGCTGCAGGAGACTCGGGGCTGCTGAGAAGCAGGCTGCTTACTTTACTCCACAAACAGAGGGCACCGGAGTGGTTGGCAGCTGGTTCAGTTACCAGCGCGTATTGATGCTGGAAGAAATGGGTCTGAACTGGGAGAAACTTAAGCTGACTCTCAGTAACCAGTTTCCAATGGCAGGGCGAGGAGGCTGTGGAGGAGCCCCCCAACCAGMACACCGAGCACAGCATCCCCCAGACTGAACCCTTCCTGGAGAGGGGCTAGTTTTATGCTGAGATCAGTGAGTGATGAAGAGGATTAAACGCCAGCATTGTCCATGCTGTGGGGGAATGGTCTTCATGGTCCCAGAGAGCTTTTCTAGTTATATGTCCCTAAATGTGGACTGAGGAACCCGATTCTATGCACTACTTTTAAAAACCTTGATCCAGGCATTTTTTTTTTTTTTGTGTGTACCTCCAAACTCATSACACCCCTTAAGTCCCTCAGCTACATTTTAAAACCTCAGCAGTATGTCTTAGTGTGTTCCTTGCTGAGATATTTTTGGTGCTTGTAAGTTACATGCATCCACCTGAAATTATTCTACTCTCTGATAAAAATCTCTCCTCTCTGCTTCCCACCCCTTTCTTCCACAAAAATATTTATTTGTTGTGCTTTTTTTTTAATTGTCTCTTGCTGTGGCTTCTGCTGTGGATTATATTTGAAAGCAAGGATTGATTTAGTTAATTGATGGAAAGCTTTGCCTGTGAGGATTTCATAATCCTTGCTATTTTATCTTTGCAATAATTGCTATGTTTGTGATTATTTCAAAGGACTAAGAAAAAGCAGACAACAAAAAACCAAGCTCATCCACTCCTATTTTGCAGCTTCTCCAGGCACCTGGGTGGGCTCCTCTTCTGCAAGATGTTCTCTGTGCAGCAGCTCAGGGAAGACAACCAGGCAATGCATGGGGTGAGATGCTGGCAAAGGGTGAGGACCTGGGGAACCGGGGCAGGCAAAGCTCTGTCATGAAGATCACTTAGGGCCTTGGTGGCATGGTGACACTGAGGACTGAAGGCCACCCTCCTGGGGGAGAASAGGGAATAGCCACCAAGGAGACCTCAGGATCCTGTAGCCATGTGTATAGGCACATTTGGCCAAGGATGGTGCCATTGTATAACTGCACCAGGGTAAAGGGCAGTGACGGAGATGCACCCCTTCACACCGCCTTGCTGCTGGGATGACATTGTCACAACATCACGTGTCCATGCCACATGGGCAAGGGCCTGCCCCATGCATCTGTACCGTTTCTGGACAGAAGGGGAAAAGGCTTGTTCCTGCCCATGCAAAGGCAAGTGTGATGGTGCTGTTGAAAAGCTGCCTTTTTGGTAAAAAGGATATAATTTATGTCCTTCTGGCTTTGGGCCAACTGTGAATCCCTGTGGGCTGAGAGCTGATGGAGGGGATGATGGTGACATGYCACATGAGGATACTGGATGCAAAGCCATGCTTGTGTTTGCTGTGGGACTTTGGATGTAAAGGCCATGTTGGTGTTTGCTGTGGGATGTCAGGCGCGAGGCCACATGGACGTTCACTGTGGGACATTGGACGTGAGGCCACATTGACGTTTGCCATGAGATGTTGGATGTGAGGCCAAACTGGAGTTCACCGTCGGACGTCGAACATGAAACCACACTGGTGGATGGCCGTGGGATGCCAGACATGAGGCCACACTGGTGTTGGCTGTGGGACGTTGGACATGAGGCCACACTGGTGTTGGCTGTGGGACGTTGGACATGAGGCCACACTGGCGTTGGCCATGGGACGGCAGATGCACAGCTATGCTTGTGTTGTTTGCCAGCTGGCCGCTGGAGGCTGCTGCTGTCTTTGCAGCCACCAGCCGCTGCCTGCAGTCCCTGAGCACCCACCGGCAGCTCTGCCCAGCAAGCACAGCGTAGACATGAGGTAYGGTGGAGACCGCCTGGACCTCCTCCAGCAGCCCAGGGCTGAGCAGGGCAGGGAAGCATCCTCCCTTGTCTTTCTTTCCTTCGTAGGAAGGAAGGCAACAGGCTGGGAAGGGATCCTAGGGTGGGAGGGGGGTCTCTGTGCCACACTTTGAAGAAGCAGGATGGTCTTCTAACTTATTAGTGCCCAGGTGTGTTTTTATAAGAAACACAGACTTTTCAATGTTCTCTCTATATTTTCTTAGATTTAGAGGCTGTTAAAAAAGGGTCACAGCCCTGCTATCATAGACATCCCTGATATAATGCCAGGGCCCTGTGTATACTAATAGGCCTTAATTGCCCTGAGCAGGCTCACCTGGGACCCTGGCCCACACACCCTGCTGCCCGTGGGCTCAGGAGCTGCATTTAAGCCCAGACCTGGGCATTTGCTCCTGGCTTGGGCTATGCTGTAGGTGTACTTATCTCCAGTCTCGTCTCTCTCCTGGGTAGGTCTTGAATGTATGTGGTATTTAGCTTGTTTCTGCCCCATCTTCTGAGGGGACTCTATGGATGGACCTTGGACCTGGTCCATCCCCTCATTGTGTCAGGGACTGTTGACCCTGTTGCCAGCATTGGCTTTGTGGTGCTGAGGAACTGTGCCTTGGTGGGTGAGGGCACTGCCTGTGCTGGGGTCACCCTTGGCTCCCAGCTCATCCCACCTTGCACAGAAGTACTGCTACCTGCTGCGTAGTGCTTGATACAACCTGATTGCGGCTACCCTGCTGTATGCAGCTTGCTGCTGAGATACCTGGTTCTTCTTCAACCTAAGCAGCTCCCACTACTTTGAAATTCATCGGTGAGGAAGATTAGATAGGGTACACTCTGGAAGTGACTAGATTTAAAGCTTGGGTGTGAAGCAAACTCCAAGTTGGACATCCAACATGGAGACACCTGATTTCTCCCATGGACATGGCTTCATGTATGCCTCCGTGTTCCAGCTGCTTGTTATGCATGCATCATGCAAAAGCTGATGCTTCTGGTGACATCCCACTAGCCTCGTGCCTTAAATCTACTTTGTCTGTGAGAGGTCAAAGCACATTCTGAGGTGTTTTCCTAAAAACTTGACAGTGACCAAAGGTGTGCTGAGACTTGTTCAATGTTGTGACTAATAGTCATTCCACTGTAATCAGAAAAAGGTGGTGCCCATGGGGAACACAGGTCATGTGAGTTCCCTGCTGTTGTCTGGAGAAGAAAGGAATGATGTGCTGGTTTTCAAGAGTTTCCATGGACATGGTGAGTGCAGAGCAGGCAAATAATAAAAATCACATAATAATTGTTTCAGACATAGGACACAAAGTCCCGAAAAGATTGCATAGCTTGTAAAGGTGCTGGTAACTTGCATTTATCTGCTTGACTGTTGGGATAAAGTTTTCCCCYATGGGCTGGGAGGGACAATCTCACTGAAAGATATCAGTGCATGCTAAGTCTAAGGAAAACACTTCTGTAATTTTCCAACTGTTATAACCTGGGTATTGATGATTTTCTTTGAATCAGTCCTCTGGGCTTTTTTGCCTGTTATAATTTGATAAAGCCCTTGGAATACACAGGAAAACTCCCTAAACTACACAGGTCTCATGTCTCACAACAAAATGCTTTCAGTGCATGGAGTCTGCTAAKCTTTCAGCAATTGCAGTTGATGTTTCCCACCTTCTCCTAAGTGTCCTGATAGTCCTCTCGATCTCTCTGCATCATCTTGGCCTGGTTTGTAGCCACCTCCTTCAGGTGTGCCTCATCACCTTGTCTGCACCTGGTGTGGTGGGTGTATGGTTGCTGGGTGTATGCTCAGTGGCAGGGAAGCAGGAGGGGGGCAGTGGGATTTGGGGTCTCTCCCAGCCCCTCTGTGAGACAGAACCATGCAGGGATTGAGAGCTCAGGGCACAGGAGGAGGCCTTCATCAGTCTGAGTAGACTGGATTAGCTCCTAGCAATACTTACTGGGTCAGCCCCCTCCTGCTGCTGCTTGTGTGCATGTTCCTGGTGCTAAATCCAGGGAAGCAAAGTCTGGTGACGTGATTGCAGGAATGGAGCTCAGCTTGATCAGCTCCTAAGCCCAGTTGCTGAAGTCCCGTGTCTTTCCTAAACGTGTAATGGCTGGAATTGCTCAAGACACTCCTCAGTTTAAGACCTGCCTAACACCTGGGCAGCTGTGCATTCAGATCAGCTGCCGTACCTGGMAGAAAGTATTATCAAGCTTATCTTTGGGTCCTAATCCTCAGGATCTCCTCCCTCAATGAAAGTAATGTTAGCACCAGGGAAAGAGGTTGAGTCAACTGTCAGGCACAGAKCCTACAGGTCTGCATGAGATGGGACTAACAAAGAAAAAAGGTGGGATCTAGCGAAGAAAACTGGGCTTTGTTTAATGTACTAAGATACCTCAGTCCAGGGTTTTGACAACAGGCTTTAGGAATCAACCTCAAAAAAGCAGGCTTTAGGGTACTGAAGGTAAGGGTGGAAATGGRTGCTGCGATGCTGCAGTGTAGAGGCTGAATTTGGGAGAAAAGGAAGTTTTTTTTTTTTAATTGAGAGGGATAATATTTGGATAGACAGGGATACTTTGAAGTGTAAATCTACAGGGTAAGTGGGAGAACAGCTAGTAAGAAACCTGAGGGTCTGAGGCCACGCTCTTGGCACAGGTTACAGCTAGGGATGGTTGGGTATTTCCTCTTCAGCTACTCAACTAGTAGGTCCCACTCAATGGGTGGAGGTCTCCAAGGTCATTGATTCCAGTCCCTCCCACTCAACTGCAGATGGATCCCAGAGGTCTTTAGTCCACCGTGGCCTCTCCCATGTCCCCTAGATGCAAACTTGTTTCCAATACCTGTRGCAAATAAATGATGTCCTCAGGTCTCTGCACTGAGTGATCTCCYGAAATTCTGGCTTTGCTCCCAGAGCTGATCCTGACTTGGAGGTGACCAGGGAGGGATTTTATGAATAAAAATAAGATAGGCTGCTGGAATCTGTGCTGAAAAAGACTGATCATGACAGAGAGGTAGTGGAGGCTCATGTGGTAGCTCTGCCAACGTCATGAGAGACTCACTCCTTCCAGCATCTCTCTGGCAATATACCATAACAGAACCACTCCCAGTAAGAAAAATGTGGCATTTGAGGCAGCTTCTTTTCTGGCAGAGCAGAGTTGTTTTTTTGGTTTTTTTTTCCACCAGTGGGATAAATTTATATGCAAAATGATGGATACAATTGACTCCCTGCCTTTAGGCATCTAGGGTAATAGCTAAAAGAGATGGAGAACACAGAAGGCAGCAAGCATGGAGAGCTGTGGTCAGCTAAGGTGAGACATATCACTGCAGAAGCAGATTTACAACAACTTTGTATTCCCAGAGGTAGGGAAGTCTGGGGTCTTTACAAGAGGCAACAAATGACTCTAGTAAGGAAACAGATTCACAATGGACAGAAGCACGTGTTTCTTTGCACAGTGTATATTTAAACTGCTGGCTTTGTTAGTGCTGGATGATCATCCAATGGGTGTGCTGGGTCTTCTGGATAAATTCCTGAGCTACCTTTGCAAGCTACTGTCCTGTTTGACCCAAATGCTAAGCAGGCATGGCATGGCATGAGTGGATGGTCCCTACTTGGTCCCAGTAGTATTTTGAGTGTCCCAGAGCTGCAAACACCTTTTGTCTTGGAACAGAAAGGGGAAAAATGCAATGCATTCCCTGGAAATGCCTTGCTATGCTAAGGGTTAGTCTCTGATCCCATTCTTTGTATGCAGAACTTGCTGCTGGGAGTCCTTAATATTTGTGCTGCTTCATCTTCCTGGGGTTTGCATCTGGCACTTAAGGCGTGAGCCATTTCCTGAAAGCCTCAAGCATTTGGGCAGCTGGTTACAGCACGTTTGCATCTACAGCCTGCCAGCATATTCCTCCTTCATGGGTAAGCGGTCGGGGCACTCTACAAATGATGGAGAGAGGAACGCTACGGTTTGGAAGCAGCAGCACTGGGGGAAGAAACTGTCCGTCCTTTCCTCCAGAGAGGCAGCCCCTCTGATCACATTCTGTTTTTATATGCTGGGGAAGGAGGGGAGCAGGGAGGGAAATCTCATTAAAGACCTTGCTATTGGGAATGGCTGGACGTCTCATTAGAGTGGGCAAAATGACTCGTTTCCTCTCTGCAGGTTTTTTTCCAGGAACTCCATGGAGGGAAGGAGTTCATTTAAAAACAAATATATGTGCCAGYGTGCCTGCAGGGCACACTGTTTCAGCACGGGGCTTCTATCCCAGCACCCAGGGAGTAGCTCGTTTCTGAAAGGGAAACCTAGTAGGTATTTAGCTTTGGATTTGGCTGTTGCTTCGTTTGCCTTGTCTCAAATCATGTAAGCACTGAATGGGGRTGGATGGGTCTCCTCTGCTGGAAATCACGTGCTATGGAAAGAAAAAGGGGAGGAAGAGCTAAAGTGGGGGGGTTGAAACTCCCTTCCCACCACCCTACCTGCACACACGTGTGCACACTTGCACACTTGCACACGCAATCACTGCAGTAGTACTGTACTCCTGCCAAAAGAAACTTAGAGGGGGAGAGAGACAGCGAGAGACAGCAAGCATACTTATCAAGTGGCTTGGACCGTAGCCGATTTGAAATATTACTAACCTTGCATTTTCAAATTTGATGCACAACAACCAAGATGCTAATACTTTCCTTAGTTTAGAAAAAAAAATCCTTTCACCCATCTCTTCTAGCCGAAGATTAGGAGAGAAGCTTTAAGAAGATTTAAAAAAAAAAAAAAATCAACTTCTGAGCAGCGGAAAAAATGGTTTGTGATTCAGGGGCTCCGGGCAATTCATCATGGAAATTGGGTTTCTTAGCCGACATCATGTGAATCCTTTCGGCCCTGTCAACTTTTTAATACATTACATTGAGAATGTAAATCGTGTTGGCGAGGGGGAAAGAAGAGGGGAAAAAAAAAAAGAGAAAAAAAAGAGCTTCTTCATTTTGGGTTTAGAAGGGAGGCAGCTTGAGGCCTGTAATTCATATTAACTAAATAATAATACTGAAAAAAACCCCTCTCTAAATATACAGATATGTATATACACCTAGGGAGGAGGGGGGAGGGAAGTGAACGAGACAGACCAAAATTGAAATAATTTTATCCTTTTGAAGGGTGAGTATTTGAAAGGGGTTTGTTATGGATGTATTTTTGTTTTCTTTATTTTTTTTTTTATTTGGGTTTATTTTATCCCTTTCTCTGCTTGAGCTAGTTCTTCCATCAAAGAGAAGAGCAAAATGAATGTTTCGGAGGAAGATGGAGGAAACAGAAAAGGGAAAAACTGCAATAACAGTCTGGGATCTTTCCTGAGTTTGGCTGTTTTCTTTGCTCACATGCTATGTTCTGGTGATATTGATTAACCCTTTAGTGGACAGTGAAAGCTAATGATAATTTGTTGATATATTACAGGGCGTGAATGTAAAGCACGGGATGGAGAGCCTGCAGGTAGTGCTGCGAGATCTCCGAGACTGGGCTGCGTGTACTTTGAAGCGTGAACCTTGCAGTGCATTTACTCTTTGAAGGTGTCTTTCTGGAGGTTCAATACAAGCTATGTGCAGCAAAAAGGCTCTGCATAAACCCGTGGACAGGGCTTAGCTGCTGTACGGGCTCACAGCTAGCTGGGCAGTGGGGAATCTTCACCAAGCATGCTCTTGTTAGCTGGTTCCTTCCCCTGCGCCTTGAAATACTCTCAGCATTAGAAAAGTGGGATTGATTATCATCTAGAAGASGCAGGGAAAACACAGAGCATCTGACCTTGCGGGGGGGGGGCTGCCTTTATTTTTTCTCATTGGATGATGCAACATGGTGAATGAGAGAGATATTTTATACCAGTCATAAAATAATTCAGGTGGGAAGGGACTTCTGCAGGTCTCTACACAGATGTCCTGCTCAGAGCTTGGCAGGCTTCTGCATCCAAAACCTTTCTGCGCAAGGGCAGCTCTGGAAGAACACAGTGAAACAAAGGTGTGAAAGCAGTCATGTCAAGAAGGATAGTAGCAAATATGACAAAGAATTGATTGGTTTCACCACAAGTTATGAGACTCTAGAGGGCTCCTTCAATACTCTCAGAGAGGGGAAAATGGCTGGAAATGGGAACTGTAGCTGGAGCACATCTAGAAAGATCAGGAAAATGAGCTTATTTGCTCTGCTATAGACTTTCTTGGAAAGCATCTGAAAAGATTAAACCACTCTTAGAAAAAAGCCACACCGATGCTCCCACTTTGAAATGCGGTTGTCATTTTGGATGCCTGTCACAGGCAGAAGATGGTGGGAAATAAAAAGTGCAGAGACAGCCCACAAAAACCATTGTAGAGGTTGGGGAAAACAATGCAGCTGGACAGAGTGTCTGGGTCTGCTTTCCTTTAAGAGGAGGGAAATAAGAAAGGTGTCCAACAGATCAGATGATACACGTAAAGGAGAACTGGAGCAAAAGGGACAAAGGCATGGCTGGTGGATCTGATCGTGGCTTCGAGCTGATAACACAATGTGGTTTTTGTCAGCAGTGTCTGCTCTGCAAAGTAACACCCAAGGGGAGTATTTGACGGTATCACCAATATGGCACATGTGGCACTGGGCTTGGGTATATGCTGTCATGTTTTCAGGCAGATCCAGCATCCAAGTAATGCATAACCAAACTGCTGTCTGGGGAGGCAGCTCCTTTAAAAAGGGCTGATAGTGACTAGCTAGGACAGGGGTGTGTTTTAACCAGCTAAGTTCAACTCTTTCCAGCTAACCACATCTAACAGTTCATCTCTCTCCCTTTGCATTTCAGCTATAACAGAAATGAAAGAGTACTTTCCACCTCTCCCATGGGAGAACTGGTTTATCACTGGTGCCTTCCTTGCTCAGCATCCACATAAGTCCTGAAATACTGATGTAAAGCTGAACATGTTCCCTTTACTGAGACATGTGATTTGTTAAATCCAATTTAACTCTATTTAAATAGTGCCCTAAAACCAAATATAAATTCTGAACACTTCTATTAGGGTTAAGAATCTTCAGTTTTATTCTCATTTTGCATTGCTAGAATCGGGTGCTATGCCTCACTGCACGCTTGTAGCTCAGATTTGCAACATGATAACTGACAGCAAACAGTGATCCTTCCATTTTCCTAGAGACATTTGCAGGTAAATTTGCAGATACACGCATGTAGACTATGCAGTTATGCAGATTTGGGGGGTTGATATTAATAATGCACAAGGAAGAGGTTGGGTGAAGGTGCTTCACGCAGTTGTTATTTTTATGCATAAGAATATTCCTGCATGTGATTTTACTGAACACTAGACTATAGTCAAGCAGCTGATATCATCAAGGTATTATTTAGCTGKTGTCTGAAGTTGAGTACAGCATTTCCAGAGGGGTTTTCTGGGCCTGGTGTCCTTCAGAAATAATTCATTTCCCTTTTTTCTGCTCCCAGACCTGTACTTCTCCACAGCTGCGGTTCTGCTCTTGGAAAATGGCCCTTCTCCTGTCTCACTCCCATTTGGGCATTGCACCCAGGCTCWGACCCTAATCCTGGATGTCTCTAACTCCTGCCAAGGACCTGGTCTGCCCCACCTTTAAAAGTCTCCAGAAGGGTGAAACCAACACTCTGTGGGAGTAGACTCAAAAATATTGGAGTAAATGGAAACTTCGTTGATGGAGTCACCTCTGTGAGTCTGGAGAAACGATTTGTGTGGGTCAGAAGGGACGAATCTCAGGAAACGAGAAGCTCTTTGGCAGATTCAGGTTTGACCTGCAAGCGGTGAAGGTTGTGTGCAACTCCCCACTCAACCTCAGACATATCTTCACCTTGTTCTGCTGAACCTGGCTGCCTGCCTCTAGCCTAAACACCCCTATGCAGCCATCTTAAAGGATCTCCCTTTAAGGCAGCTTCCAGACCTTTTACATCCTCACAGGTGAAGGCACTTGTTCCCAGATCACTTCTAGGAAAGCTTTAGRCAGGTTGCTTGTTTTTTTCCCTCCAGTGCTTCAAGGCTTAATCGCCACCTGCTCAGATCTTGGAAATGAACCGTTGAGGCTGTCAGGACCGTACAGCACATAATAAAGTGCACACACGTACATATATATGTGGGCTGGCTTGTGTTGTGATGCTGTAGTACAGCTTAATTACAACATCATTCAGACATCTGGGCCTATTCCTAAGCTGGAGATTTTTCTTTTTTTCTTTCTTTTTTTTTTTTTTTTTGGTTTTCTCATTTAGGTTTTAGTCAGATTCCCAAGTGAAATAAACAAAAGGCTAATTGCTTTTGGAATTTAATTACCACTGCAATACCTGGGTTTATTGTATGAATTGTGTCTTATAGGTGGCTAAAGGACACCACTTGCAAATGACGGATCTTCAGCTGACAACTACAGTGTTTAAACCAAAGTAATTCTTTGCAGTGGGATCCAAAGGACAGCACGCACATTCATTTGCTAAACTCCTAATTTTTTGTTGTAGAATGTAACTTCAAGACTTGGCTGACTTTTAAACGTGATATAATTAAGCATGCCTGAAAATGTGTTTTTTTTTAAAAAAAGACAAAAGTAGAAGTACTTTATAATCCCGAGTGTTAAGTCTCTTCAAAATTCCTGGAATGGTTACATTTCTGCTTTAGTTCAGGGATGGCACAGCACACTCCTAATATGTAATCCCCAAGTGACTCTTCACACACAATGACTCACTCAATTACTACAGCAGTTTGGTTCGTATCTAGTTATCTTTAATGCCTTGATCCATATATGCTTCTGTATGCCTCCTACTTTGCCAGGTGGGTTATTCCACTGCTTTTTRAGAGTATAAAATGCTAGACAAATCCTCATTCCACATTCACTTATTAATCCTAAAAATATTTGACATCCTTCTTCTATCCAGCTGTTTTTTCTTGTTTGTGATGTCCCGATTGAACAATAGCAGGAGAAAAATTCCTTTCTTAAAATGTTCCTAAACTTTCTTTCTGGCAAGTTAGAAACTCCAGATTTCTGTATTCATTGGTGGTCAAAGGAAATTGGAGCAGACAGGTATTTTTGAGAAAGCCAGATAATGTATTCGAAGTGTGTTTATTACAAATATCTCAGTTTGGGAGTAATGTTGAGTCTTAAATAACTTTTCATATAGTGAGCCTTGCAAACCTGTAAAGAGAGGAAAACACGGAACCTTAACTGAAGCACTTGGAGGTTTGTACTTCAGACTGAAGAGAAATGAGAGGTGAAGAAGTGAACTCAGAGTTACGTGAGCCATCAAATCCTGACAGCCCTTGGGCAGAAGTGGAGTGTGGATTGACAGGATTTCTGATGTTTTGAACATATACGTGGGAGGTTTGTGGAAGGACAAAGCATCTTCTGTGTTGAGACCTTCCTGGAGGTATTCCCCCAGGTAAGCTAGTTATGATTTTTAAAGGGTTTAAGGCTCATTCGTAGGGAATTCAGAAAAAGGGTCATATGAATTTAAAGCATGGTGGTTGGTTTTGGCAGAAATCTAAAAGAAAGTCTTGTAGGCACTTTTTCTTAGAAGTCACAGTATGTAGTACTCAAAATTAAACTATGTGTCTCTTCAGAGATCCCGTGCTGAGAGTGTGTGCCTGGGACAAGCTAAATGATTCATCACCTGGTTTTATTTCAAGACTGGCAATGAGCATACACTTAGGCACGTTCAAATAAGTGCGTTTGCTCACACCATCATGTAGGTCCATGATTTATGTCCAGCTGGTGCTGTGCTCCTTCAGCCAATGACTTTGGCTCTTTGATGGAGTCCATAGAAATCTCCTTCCTCTTTGTTGCCTTTTATGTGGTTGTCCCAGAAAAGGGGAAAAACTTTTGGTTGTCCCAATCTTATGGTTTTGGGCCAGAAGGACCATGCCTGACACCAGCCTCTCTGCTAACTCAAGCAATATATGCATTTAAGGACAGAAAACAAGATGCATTGGAACAGGCTGCCCAGGGAAGTGGTGGAGTCACCAACACTGGAGGCGTTCAAAAAATGTGTGGATGTGGCACTTTGGGACATGGTTTAGYGGGCATGAATGCTGGGTTGAYGGTTGGACTCGATGATCTTAAAGGTCTTTTCCAACCTTAATGATTCTATGATTCTATGTGTGGGATGGCTTCCAGCCTTCCTCCTCCACCGGAGCCAGGGTGGTTTCTCCCAGAGCCACCTTCATAGTAGCTACGTAGCAAAGGYCTCCTCCATGGCACCAAGTTGGCCTGGGGTTTGTGGGCACCGTGGGCCTCCCCTCAGCTGTGGGTTGGTTGTCATCTTCTCTCACTTGTGGGGACAAGATATCTGCTGGTGACCTGCGACTGTTGTGGGCTCTTTGCGTCCCACCTTAGGGAGAGGGTGGTGTGGCGGGTCCCGCTGCCATCAACCAGACATGGCGGGGAAACCTACTCTGCAAAGGTGGACAGTTGTGTCTTGCTGGTTTTATTTTTCTGCTGAACCTCACCATATACCAGCCCCCATGATGATACCATTGGTTCTGAGGGAGGGGGGGACTTGCATTTTGCCAGGATTATTAAGGTTGGTGGGATTTATTATTGTTGCTTCACTTCTATACAGTGGACATGACCCAAAGGCTGTGGCCGGGCTTGGCCGTGCCGTGACAGGGAGCCCGTGAGGTAAATGGGCTGCCATTTACACTGCCTGTGGTCTTCATGGCCTAAACCAGGGATGAGGCAGAACAGCAGGCCAGGCATGGGGTGTGCCATCACTGGGCTACTGCTTTACCAAAATGTGGGCATTGATCAGCCAACAAGTGACACTGGTCATGATTAACCTCTGCCCAGCTGCAGTCAGGCTGCCCTGTGCCTCGCGAGCGCCTTGGGGGAAAGACGAGAGTCCTACAAACCACCAGGACCTTTCATTTGACTTTTGGCTTCTAGCTTGCACTGGGTCACATTTTCACTTGGTGGGTTTTAGTAGCAGAAAGAAGACAGCCTTGTCTTTAAAATGTCTCTCTCCATCTCTTCTCCCCCCACAGCTGTGCCTGAGAGCCTCCCTCATCTCTCCTAGTGCCCATCAGCGATGGTGGTTGTGACCCACCACATCGCATCACGAAGGCTGGCATAGGATGGCATAATTCACAAATTAYTACATGATGGCATAATTAACACGTGGTGGGGTTTATTCCTTTGGGAAAATGGCTCATTTTATAACCTCAGTTGCTGGATTCTTTCTGACAAAGGGAAATGTGAGAGCCGGCCCAATTTGTGTCGACTGGATAAACTCTGAGACTAAAACGCATGATGACCCTTAAAATGAAAGGTCTTTGATAAGCAGGTATGATTGAGTGGACTTTTCTGGAGCTATGCACCAAACTGAGAAAGAAAACCACTGAGCTTTCTGGTGATGGAAAAATTAYGTGACTGTATTAGTGCTTCTCAGTTAAATTGCATGAAAACAGAGAGCAGAATTTCAAGTTTAAGGATAAAATGAAACATCAACTATTTTTAATATATTAGGAAAAAATGTTGCGAAATTGTGTTTCTTTGAGGATTTAACTCAACAAGGGTGGAGCTTGTTCTGAGGCAGAATTAGAACAAATTTTGAAATGTTGAAAACTTCACTGAGAAGTTTTTCAGCTTTCAGCAGAGCTTGAATGGAGCTAAAAGGATATAAGTTTTATTTGACAAGACAAAGATAAACTTGTTGCTAAAAATAGAGATGTAATACGTTTACAGTGTTCTTACATTTGCAATGTATAGGTTGGTAGGAGCCAGTGAGGTCTTTTGCTTGTACAACAATCTCAGTTGGTCTAATAAAAATTATATCTCAAAGCTTTGCTTATAGAATAGTAGGAATTTTTAACAAAAAGCAAACATTGCTGTGGGAAAAAAGTCTCCCCTAAAAACTGTTCAGTAAAATCATAACTTTCAGTTAGGAAAAAGAAAAAATTCTTTGAATGGGAATGCTGAGATCTACTCAGTTACTACTGCAGACCATTCTAATTGGAGAGAAAAAATGCTTTTATAAAATTAATCCAGGCCATATGAACTGATAAAATACACTGATATTTCCAAAATATTAAGTAGCAAGGTGCTGTACCAAGGGCTAGGTATCATATCAGGACAGTATGTTTGGATCGTGGTCTTTGAATTTACTTTTTTTTATTCATAGCGTGGAAAAAAGTTAGATTTTGTAGACAGTCAGGATTGATGGTATGACAAGAAGAGGTGCAGGGAGATCCCTGACAGAGCTATCTGAATCCGGATCTGGTAAGCTGACGCAAATCAAACAACATATGTTTCAATGCCACCGAATGCAAGGTCAAATATTTAGAAACAAAAGATGTAGGAAGCACTGATGGGCTATAGGAGGTTATAATTTAGATATGTTCTGGAAGCAGTGAATTTGAAGAGATTTTTGTGTTATTGTAAATAAGCAGCTGAATGTATCCTTCCTTTTGCTGTCCCAAGGCATGAAGGGTTTTGTGACACCTGGCATACTGATTTGGAGCAAATAGATGATATTACCTCCACTAATAGAGCCGGGAAGATCATTGTTGAAAGGCAGCATTCAGTTCTGGTCTTCACACTCCAAGGGGGGGTTCAGCAAACACCTACGCACAGAGACATAGTAATCAGTGTATTCAGGATACCAAAAAAAGCTTTAGAGGGTGATCTGGCTGTGATATCTCAATGTCAACACCTGCAGCTGGTACTAAAGGGATCTTTGCTCTAATAGACCCATCACTTCTTGCCAAACTCTTGTAACAGAGTGCTCATGAGATGAGCACTTGATTGGACTTAAGTGTGATAAATTCCAAAGGAAAATAAGATGCTGACAGTGAGAGCAATTAACTGCTGGAACAGCCTCTCAGGAAGAGCAGTGAATCCGTCATGACTGCTTGCCTCTTAATTCGCAACTAAATGGCTTTCTGAAAGGTTCGGTCCAGTTCAACCAGTGCTGTGGAGCAGGCTCCRGCTGTCTTAAGAAGGTAGAGCTCCTTCTATTGCCGTACCTGGGAGGTGAACCCCTGTGACCCTCATGGCCRGTGCAGCCTTCTCCAGCCTCGGCTCCCACTCATTTCAGTGTAATGGATTAGCACGAACCTGCGCTCYTCTGCACAGACACCTTTGCCACAGCTGCTTCCCTGAAACTGGTAAGGATAATTTCATGAAGACACTGTGATTAATGCAAAATTATTTACCAGATCCTAGGCCCACCAGAATTCCTGGGTGAAAGATGCCTCCACTGCATTTTAAAATGTATGTGACACGAGTGGGCTGTAATCCTTGACTGGCCCTGAGAGTGTGAACACCAAGCACCCTGCGTTCCTTATCTGGATTTAAAACTTTGRTCTCCAGCCAGGAGAAGATAATACATTCAGCCATGGGAAGTCATACTCTTCCAATGTCAGTTTTATACTCRTTGTGCCTATACATGCTGGCTTTGAGCCAAGTGTTTTAAGTTCTTCTTATAAAATTGGAGGGGTTTCCTGCATTTGGGATGAATCCTGCTTAAGATAATAAGAGCAGATTTCACTTTCTGGACTTAATCAATAGGTGTCTTCCTGGCAGCCGGGGCAGACTATCCACAAGCTGGTGTGAGGAACTCTCGGCTGTGACAAAATAAGCACCAGTGCAGCAATGCAAGAAAGGTGGTAAGACCGAGGCATCTATATACAATAACAACTTGTTAGTACTTTGTCTACAATTCTTTCATTCCCATTTCCCCCTCACTTGTCTTTTCCTTTACATTTATTTCCCTTTTCCTCTTCCTGCTTCTMTCTTCCATTCTTATCTTCCCCTCTATCTGTTCTGTCTTGCATGTATCAACCTTTCTTGCCACAAATCAAACCTATTAGGAGCTCCAAAGGGATTCTTGCCAATGGCCTCCCTTTGTGAACTCTCTGCCTTTTTTTTTTTAATCTGCAGTGTTCCGCATTATATTGCCATTGATTTAATAGACCACCATGAATTTTCCTACCTGTCAAACAACAGCACAATTATTTTGAATTCTATTGTGGCAGAGCTTGACACCCAGCTCTGGATCACTTTACACTTTTCACCCTTGCTAGAGTGCACTTGACAATTCAGGATAGTGTTATGTGTGATTGTARGATGGCATTTTGTGTCATTGTTTTAATTTGGCATTCTGGGGACTGAACGAAATGGCAGTCGATGGATAAAGACTCCCACCTACTTGAATCTGGAAGTGACATATGGAAGCTATTACAGGGTGTTAAAAACCCAAAGCAATTCCCTTCTTCCCTCTCGCTGCTCCCAGCTCTGAATAAATAAGATGGGAAAGAACACTCATCTTTACTGTCAGTTCATTGTTCATGGGTGATCCCGAAAGTTTCCCAAGCAGGATGCTGAGAGTCCTCTCTTGCTGGGCGTTAATGGGGTGATCCGTACCAGCCAGCACAGAGGCTAGATGCACGTGCCTGGAGACATGTTCCCCATGGACAGGTAAAAATTGTAATGTACTTTGAGAGCTGAGGTTGGCACTCACCAGTGTGCGGCAGATTTCTTACATGGAACAATGAGTGGATTACATCTGCATTAAAATAAAGAAAAGATTGGTTAATTCGGGATGAATCAGCCCTTTGTATCCCTTTTTAAAGAGCTCTTTCTGTCATCTTGCATGACCAGGATAAATTGTTTTTCAGATGACAGGAATAACAGATTGAGTCCGCATTGTTCTAGGGGCTGTACACATGCAGAAAAAGACTCCAACAACTCATATGCACCCCATGAATATATTTCAAGATAGCAACAGGTTCCTTGGTGGAAAGCGTGGACGAAGAATTAAATTACTTGCCCAAGGTCACAGAATGAGTATGTCTTGGGCCTGGGACCTGTTCTCCAGTGTCTTAAAGTTTTATTCCAAGCATTTTCCTCATAGGTTTTTTCTTCCCCTACTGAATGTGGTCCTTCCCACAATGAAATGTTCTCCCTGGGGTCTGAAGCAGATGGGTTTGGATTGTGAGTGAGTACAGAAAGCTATTTTGGTAACCATGATTGGTTATGGGAATAGTAACAGCGTGGCTTTTCCTCTTATGCAGCTTCCTCTTTTCCAAGAGAGCTCCTGGTTGAGTTAAAGGTGTAGCGTTAATGTGTGAGGATGTTCACCCTTCCCCATCTCTGAGTTAGGGCTTTGGGAGAGGTTTGTCCCATCTGTCCTCTGCAGACTGAGACCCACTATGTACAGATGTAATTCATCCATAAAAGAGCTGCTGGCYCCTGGGCATGAGTTGAGAGCTGCCTTGAGCCCACGGAGAGCGAGTGGCCATGCTGGGCTCTTCAAGCCTTCCAAGTTCAAGCCAACCTACTCTTGCTTTGGGCTGAGAGAGAAGGCTAACTTCCTGTGACGAGTAATATAATGATCCATACAGATTAGAGAGGAGAGAGAAGATGCTTCTAGATCTCCTTGGCCTTGCAATAGAGAGGGTTTATTGTCCCCTTTCAGGAAGCTGGTGGGATGGTAGACATCTCACTGGGCTCCTTCACACATGGGGCACAAATTTGTCCTGTTGCAGGAGTTTTTTGGCTCAGGGTGGGAAATTCATGGCATGAGCAGAAGTGGGATTGGGCCCAGGTCCCTCTGCCTCCCTTGCAAACACAGAGCTATGATAAAGTTTTAAAAGGCCAGGGTCCTCCTCCTCCAGCATTGTGACAAATATGCATTGTGTTCTGTTTTGGAGATCCCAGTCAGACAGAATAATTAGGTGGCAACACAATTTATTGCCTGCAGCCCTATAAAGCTCAGGAAGCAGTCTTTCAGCCCTCAGCTGGTATTTAATCAACATATCATAACTTTTATTAAGCCTAAATGCAAT
Source organism: Oceanodroma leucorhoa (assembly GCA_030449065.1). NCBI lineage: Eukaryota > Metazoa > Chordata > Aves > Procellariiformes > Oceanodroma > Oceanodroma leucorhoa. The sequence goes on along the minus strand of JASVER010000132.1, from coordinate 1,580,944 downwards.
GCTTCTGAGAAACTAAATTTAAAGTGTGCCTGGAAACCAGGGCCATTTTTTGTTTGATTTACATATCACAGTATCATGCAAACTGGGAATAGGATGACAAGGAGCCTGGATTACAGCCTTCTCCCCGGCAATGCTTCAGAGACTTTTGTCTTGCTGTGAGACCTCTGATACATCACCAGGTACCAGGATGGCGGGCAGTGGGTTGGAGCCTTTGAGGCCCCAGCTGCTGTTACAGATTAAGAAAGGGTGGGTGAGTCACAGTGCCCAAGGTAGGTTCAGTGCAAGCGCTATGTGTTGTGACAGTGGCTTCAGCTGCATGTCAAGGAGCACTTCTGAGTCCTTGCAGAGATGTCTTCTGCAGCACAGGTCCACCGGCAGGGAAAAATGCTTGCCCCCTTYGCAAGAATTAAATTCCTGCCTCTGAAATGCTGTATCGATACACTGAGCTCTCCTGGGCATCCCATGACATATCTCTGGGGGCATTTGGACACCTCCTTTGCCCTCCCCCATACTGGTCCAGTCTCCCCAGTGCCTCTAAAACAGGACTTCCTCCCTTAAGTCCTTTGCAACTGCCAATGGGCAGGCAAGGGCTCCTCGCACTCCCTTTATCCCCTTGCTGAGCTGCCTTTGCCCGCTGCTGAGGTGGGCAACCAGAAAGAAACTCCAGTGGCATCTGGGTGCAAAATACCCAGAACGAGTGGTTGTAGCCCTGCTTAGCCAATTTGTGCCCAAACCACACCAATTTCTGCGTTGGCCAAAGCAAGCTCTGTAACCAGTGTTACAGCTGCCTGCCATGGGCTTCCCTGGGCCGAACGATGGGGCACCCATTTCCAGTTGCGATGGATGGGGAAGAGCGAGGGAGTGAGAATCACGCCCTGGTTTCTGAGATCTACAMCGAGACTCCCAAGCCAGCCTGCCAGTGCCGCATCAGATTTGACAGGAACTCAAAAACTTTGCCAAATGTTGGAGACCGGCTTAAAATGCTAAAGACAGTATTTAAAACCCATGGAAATTCTAAAACAAGGATGTTATTAAAGTGGAATTAAGGACAAAARAGTTGCTAATATCTTCAAGAAAAGGGAGAATAAGAACATTTGGGTTTTAAATAGTATTAGAATATTAGCTGAAATCTAGAAATAAGTTTTATCTGTAAAACATTGTATCTGGGAAGGTTTCAATTCACGGATGAGTGAAATAACTTGATTTCAGKCATCTCATAACACATTCTCTTGTGCCGGGGCCGTCCCAGAGCCAGGAGGGCAAGGCGGTGTGTGTGCAACATAGGCTGYCACAGCAGATCAGCTTGTAACTTGTTCTCAACCTTTGGCATGTGTGACCAAGTACTTGCAAAATGTGCTTTGCCCTGTCTCCCCAATACTGGAGCGATTGTTTGGGAATAYATAACCTGTTGCCTCTTGTCTGAAATCCCATCCCCACTGTCTGCTGCAGCCAACACAGTAGTGGGTGTCAATTGGTCAGGGATTGTCCATTAATATAAATAATAACCACCACTGAAACTGCAAGAGCCAGGATTAAAAACCAACATAAATAACTTTTGGAAAGGGAAAGATGAGTTTCTGAATATTAGAGGTTGGGAGGATATTGCCCTCTGGACAAGTGTGGATTTCTATGGGAAACACTAACCTGCCTGACATGTTTGGTTTGATATTGTCATTTCTTTCCTCCACAGTGGTCCTGGGTTGATGGTTTTAGAGCTGRTTAAAACTCTGGAACCAACAAAATATTCTGAGAAAGAAGGGTTTTTGCCAAAACTGATTTCTCCTTTTTTCACAAAAAATGCTATCTGCAGGGACATCTTCCTGGGTTGGTGTCRTTGCACTAAGCTGGGGCTGGAGGTATGGAGGGTGGAAAAGAAGTAGAAGAAAGCAGAAAAGATGAAGAAAATGACTCACTGAAAGTTTGAAAAAAATATTTTCCCCCAAATCCAAGTGAGGATAGGTAACTTTCAAAAGGACGAAAGCTTCRTTTTGAATAATGAATTGCTAACCGTTGTTAAACTTCATTATTGCCTGGCTGATTTCTAAACCATAGGTGTGGAAGGCATAGAGAAATGATTTTTTCTCTTAAATTATAGCCTTTTTTTAAAACGCTGGTTTTCCTACTTCTCACTACTTTCTGAATGTTAGTTATGAATGTTTCTGCAGTTTATCAAAGGCTTTCTTTCTCTTCTTTTTTTTAACACTCACGTAGTCATAAAATAAAGAACTTTAGCAGGATAAAGTTGCCTTCTAGGCTTGCATAGATTGCCTGACATACAGGGCTGGTCCTTGGTCACAGTTGTGTTTACACAGCACAGTGGAGAGTGGCTCTTGGTCCCAGTATATTGCCGTGGCCAGCAGGTCAAGAGAAGGGGAAGTCCCTTCAGCCCTTGCGAGGGCATGTCTGCAATACTGTGTGCAGTTTGGGCCCCCCAGTATTGACAAACTGGAGCAAGTTCAGCAGAGGTCCACAAGCTGGTTGTGGGTCTGGAGCCCAGGACTAATGAGGAGAGAATGAGGGTGCTGGGACAGGTACCAGAGAGCTGGGAGGGTTTTAATCTTTGGAGATATTAATCACTCCACATTTTCCTMTTTGAGGTTCTTACAGATGGTTAGAGGTCCAGCATGTCTTCATTGATTTACACAGCTGTGTGCACCAGGGCCTCCAGGCTGCAGGTCGCTGTATGGCGTGGCTAGCAGAGACTCAGTTAAAGCCTGGACCAGAGCCACTGAACTCAATGGAGTTAACTTCCAGTGTTTGGTGCTCCACACCTTACACATGAATCTGGAGACACCTGGCAGCTGAAAAAGCTGTGAAGAGCCAGACAGAAACCATTTCAGCACTGGGTAGAGCTCTCTTCCAGAGCCTTTCAGAGGGAGAACAGTTGTCACGTGCGGATAGTAGCAAAGTTTTGGTGGGGACTGTTGAAATTTGTGTGTATGCGTGGACAATTTTTTGCGTCTGAAGCATCCCTGTTATAAAGCTGCCTGGCTCCACTGGGGAACTGTGGAGCAGACAGAGGTTGTCTTGTTTATCCTTTCTGTATTCACTGCAGACTACATAAAGGTGCAGGAGACTCACTAGCTGGTGGTCACAGGGGACTAAGGTATCATCTTATATTTAAGACTAAGATATGGTTCTCCCTTTGCCTGGGGGAGRCTAGAGATGGAAGGAAACCAAAGCAGCCCTGAGGCTCATCTAAGATGATCAGTGGAGGTGCTCACTTCTGGCTTAGGCAGAAGATCCGTACCTGGAGGCAAACAGGCAATGTAAGGTCGTGTCTGCATCTCATGGCTCTGTCTTCTAGTCGGTTGGAAGTCTTTCCTGGTGAATATCACTGGCAAATGCTCTTGTCATTAAATATATTTGTTAGCACATGGATGATTCTGAAACTAAGCTATAATTATTGGTGGAGCTGGCAGTGGTGCCTGTAATTAAGGTTGCCAGACATTTCCCATTAAAAGATTCTGTTTTCCAATGCTATACCCTTGCCAACATGTAACTGTTCAGGCTGAAATTTTCAGTYGCAGGCCATTGGCTCGGGCTGGTCTTTGTGTATATGAATATGTGTGTGTGTGAGAAATCAGCAGTAAAATATAGTTTAACCAGATCCAAGAGTGTGATACAGGGGAAAGGCATTGTTTTATAGTTATTTAAGGGAAAAAAAAAATCTGACGACCGCATTATKGAGAAGGTCTAGCACTTTCGTGCTTAATTTTTATTTTTGCAGGGACTTGAAATTTGRCTTTGTGACAGATCTGGGCTTTTTTTTTCTCCCTCAGACACCCCTTCCTGGTTTTGGCCAAGTTGGATGGCTCTGCAGATCTGCTGTCAACATCAGCAGAAAAGAAGTTTGTCTGGAGCTTGYGCAGCCCAGGGCTTCTGGAAGGAAGCAGGGTTTCCTCCTTCCCAATGCAGGTTAGCAGCCTGTTATGTAGTTTGGCCCTGGAATGATGAGAATGCAGCTTGGATTTCCTATACCCTACGTGTTTCTCYGGCTGGCTCACATGACAGGAAGGCAGTCACTGATTGCATGGGGATAAGGGCTTTCTGCAACGATGGGCAGAGATAGAAGTGGAATGCAGAATAGATCACACAAGGAGATGGGTGGGGAAAGGGTGAGTGTCTATGCAGTGAGGTGGGTAAATCCTTGGCAGGTCTTACAGCTTCCATTCTGCTCACCCAGACTGGAGAGTTTGCAGGACCAGGCCATAGCCCTGTGTGCCCACATCTCCTCCTCACCTGAGATCAGAAGTGGGTTGATGCGAGAGTCCTGAGAGTAGGAACTACTTTGGGGAACCATTATTAGAAGCATTATTTTTACCCTGGCTCCAAGGCTTTCAGATAAATCTGGGGAAATCTTTTMTTTCCCAAATTACATCAAGTCATGTCAAATTTGCTGAGTTGTTTTGGCTGTAATGTCAAAAATTGTTTCCGGCTAGAATACTTTGTTTAGGTGCTTTGTTTCTGTTTAGCTCTGCAAACAAAAAACACCTCACTGGAAATAATTGTTTTTGTCGTCAGTGCAGGGCTTGAATGCTGTGCGGGCAGAGAGGCCTGGGGCCACCTATTATGCAGCTAAAACTCAGAAGAATATTGAAGAGCTGCTGATTGAAGGACCACTGTCGAGTGCACTGGGTGAGGCAAGGATCYTCTGGAAAAAGCAATTTGGATCTAAGTCAGGAGCATCAGGTATATGAAGAGGGGAGATGAAATAAAGTTTTATAAGCACCTCTAATTSTTTAGAGCATTAATTTGTCTAGTCTCCATGTTGTTTACATGTGTAATCCTACCTACACCACTATCTATCTGCATGGAGATTTATGCTGGTAGGTAGTTGCACGATGTTTGAAAATTTCCTGATCGTTGGAATGGTAGAATATGGGGAAAMCAGTCAATGAATGTAGGCTTGTAGCTCTCTTGACTTCAGTGAAGTTACTCTGATTTTTATCAACTTAAGATCTGGCTATATTTGCTTGTTTTTTCTCCAATTATGTAGTAGGCTCCAAAAAGCAGTTTGAAGAGACAGTGATTTTTGTTTTTCCTTATTATTAATTTATCTGGTCCATTGCCTTTGACAAATTTAAATTATCAGTAAAGATAATATTGGAAATACATTTCAAATAGCACTATTTAAAGTTCCTCTCCCCAGTTCTTACCTGAGATATTTCAGAGAGAAGTTAATGAATGAAAAGGGTGGTGTACATTTGATTTCAATAGGCTGCCTATTCCAGACATGGTACTATTGGGAAAAAAAAAACAGATTCAAATTTTGAAAAAGGCAGTCTTTGCAAGGCTTGCCCTGGAAAGGTACAGCCTTTCTTAGAAAAGATGCTGAGAAAAAACTTGCCTTTAACGAGTCAGGACACCGATCTCAGTCAAGATACAATAAAACAGGCAATTTGAAGCAGGCTAAAGAAAAAATTGCAAAGTAGCTTTATAACTGAATTTGCTAGTTATGTTTCCACAATTATTTACAAGTACAACGCCTGATACTGCAATGCATTTATCTCACTCACTGTCCTAATTGCACTGAGGTCAGCAGTTATTCCTAGCTGTTGGAGCCCTGCAAGGAGCCAGCGTCCAGGAATTTCTCCCACTTTCCTCCATTTGAAGTACATTCCCTCCTTCATCTTGAAAAGCAACTTCACTGTCATACAGAAACCTGTAGAAGTGAGCTGAATAATGTGCAGTTTAAACTGGTGCYTGATCTAACTGACATTTCTTTTAAGTGTGTCATTTCTTGATGACCTCATTTATTTAAATAATTTTTTTAAACTCTTTTTATTACTTTACTTCAAGTTTCAGCTAGCCAAATTTAAGAACGTACAAACGTCGAATTTAGAGATCTTCACAGAAATTTCTGGATCACARATCTGATGAATTCCTTATTTGCTACAAGTTGAGTAAAAATAGCAGAAATTCAATGTCAGGGTGGTAGTAGTCCTATGAGAGCCAGATGCTCAGCTGGCATAAATTGTGGCAGCTCTGTTGACTTCACAGGCATGATGATGCTTTACATCAGCTGAGGATTTGGACTTGCATTTTGATCTTGCTGATAATGAGATCCAGGGATCTATACTAGATCATCTTACCCCCTCTGAGTGACTAACCTATTGGTGTCTGCATCTCAGCTGGTCACTCTGGACCCATTTTTGTAGTTCATGGAGATATAACCAAAATATTCAATGGTGTTTGGAGAGTGACCCATTTAACCAGATGTGTGTCTAGTTTTGGCTTGGATGTATCACTCTGACTCTACTGGTAGGGTTAACTAGCCTGCAAAGGGAATTAGTGCCAATGGAGAAGCCCATGTCAGATATATGCATAAATGCAACCCCCTGAGACATCTGCAACGAACCCTTCACACTTTTGAATTGATGGAGAGAGAAGCTGCATGACATGGGTTACTTTGCCATGCTGTTGACATTCCAGTTCATGCCATTTCTTGTTGCAAATCTACCAGAATCCACCTGTGTGGATTCTAGCAAAGCACTAGTCTTGACCATCTGCCCAGACAGAATGAGCCTTGTTAAACCCAGCTGCCTGGAG